>CM074958.1:6491642-6503169 GCA_037577455.1 Pangasius macronema | reverse complement strand
AGCTCAAGTTCCTGAAGGGGAAATACTAATTTCAGTAGTAATAATATATACTATATACAGATTTCAGTGTTTTTCCAAGAGAATCTGCCACAGTTCCTTGGCCTTAGCACATGCTTCTGTTTTTGCGGATAAAACCAGACAGCCTCTATTATGTTGTTCATCAGCCTGTATTACATATTGCATGTTTGAATGTAATACGGCAGTTCATAGCGGTAGGCTTCACATTTAATTTAAAAAAACACCAGGTTTAGGCCACTAACTTTTCGAGTTTAAATATGGATCCGAATACAAATACAAGTATTTGGAGCACTAAAGTGATAGTGGCATTGCGTTACACCCCTATTGTACAAAATACAATATCTACCCAATTTTGCATTTTGAAAGTTTATTTGACTGTGAATATTACATTCTACATACATATGCCTGTTTACTGCAGTCAAAGTCTCATATTAGTTACATGCTTATGCTCTAATACTATATGGCCAAAGCTATGTGGACACATGACCATCATACCCGTACGATGGATCTTCCTCAAACTGTTGCCACAAAGGTGGAAGCACACAATTATGTAGCATTATAATTTCCCTTCACTGGAACAAAGATGTCCAAGCCTGTTCCATCATGATAGTGCCCCTGTGCGCAAAGTGAGGTCCATGAAGACATGGTTTGCTGGATTGGAAGAACACCTTTGTGGTGAATTGGAACGCTGACCATGTGCCAGGCCTTCTTGTCCAACATCAGTGCCCAACCTCACTAATGATCTTTTGGCTGAATGGGAAAATCCCCCCAGCCATGCTCCAAAATCTAGTGGAACATAAGCACATATGAGTATGATGGTCAGGTATCCACATATTTTGGCCATATAGTGTATAATAGGTTGTAATAGTAAGTCTTTAAAATATAGTATACATCAAAAAAGGCTATGTTAGCATTCAGATGAGTCCCTGTCTTGTGTTCATGTTCTAAAATTATTATCTGAGGCAAGGCAAAGGTGATACTTTCAGATGACAATGATCTAAAAAAAAAAAAAAAAAACACCATTGCTCCATTTATTCTGCAGGGCCCTCAGATCGCATACCCCCAATCATCCACCAAGGCCCAAGTAACCAGACGCTGACACGGGGCTCCAGTGCCAAGGTCCAGTGCCATGTGATGGGCATCCCACCCCCCAGCATCAGGTGGGAGAAGGACGGGCAGAGACTCTCAGCAGATGGAGTCCACATCAGTCTGATTGAAAATGGCACTTTACACATCAGCAGCCTGCAGGTATTTGACAGACAGTTTAAGGCAAAACATAGATTGTTGGCTTTCATTAGTGGGCTGGAAATTGAAAGGACTTTGGGCAGATATGCCTCTATCTAGATTTATCAAATCAAGTGAAAAGTTCACAAAAGCACACAGCTAATGGGTACTGCTCAAAACACTTTCCATGACTCCACTGATTCACAGTTATGGAATATAAAGTGTTTCTTTGCCAACTTTATTACTGTACATTTAAGGCGGTAAAAGAGAAATCACTTTTGACAAAGTTAATACCATATCCAACAGTATTGGTTTTTATAAGACATTTAGAGGACCGTTTCGACAAAAAATCTTATTTTACCACTACACATTCTCCCAAGTAGCAATAAAAGTTCCTAGCTTAGAGTTTTTTTGTTTGTTTTTTTTTAAACTGTTTACAAAAATTTGCGAGAGGTACTGCAGAGAAATTGAAGGGATTAAGCTAATGTGAAGGACTGATGGAGGGTTGATCCCATTTCTATGACTGAGAAAGTGTTTTATGAATGAATATTGATAGGGATTGACTGATACTAGAGTGTAGATGAAATAGCAGTTCACACTGACATATGTAAATACATTTTAAAAAATACTTATTTATTTATTTTTGGTACTGCTTTGCTTCTTTTAGTACATGAGATTTCCGCTTTTCTGAATAACGTTACAATCATCACAACACCCTCACAGCCGAGGGTTTTGGGGAATTGTTTATCATTAAAAATTTAAAATCTTTGGGGTGTATTTTTGATCATAGCGCATGCACAAAAACAAGGCATAGGATCAGCTCCTTGTGTAATTGTCATATTTTATGGTCATCAGCACAGGTGGTAATGTGACTCACAGCAGAGCAAAGATTGAATAAAAACATCATTAATAGGTCATGATATCCAGTCAAGTCATTTCTCCTTCCCTAAGAACCATGTGCCTTAATATTTTAGATTCTCTTTGTTATTTATCGTTATGCTTAGATATCCATAACCAGTAAGTGGTTTAGGATATTTTTATGTTTGTTTCCTTGAATTACATTATTCCACTGAGTCAGAGTCACTCGATGTTGTTGAGCAACTAGCGGAGGTAGATGGATAGAGAAATTTGTCCATTTTTATTGCTGAACTCCTACACTAGTGCACTGCGTCAGGATAAAAATGACTAAAATAGCCAAACACTCCTAATTTAAATGTGGCTTGCTTGTAGGTGCCTCCCGCTAACGTTTCAAAATAATAACACAAAATCTTTCTTCATATTTACCAGCGATATTCATAATATTCATTCGTGAAATAAATGAATAAAACAAAAAAGGAGATGCGGGTTTCTCTCATTTGTAAATCAAGCTTGGTCACAAGCTCTGTTTTGGGAACCCCTACGTTAAACATACAGACATCCAGCTAATAAAGAAATCGAAGATATTGAAGAGAACACATGCAGAAATTCAGTGATGAATATAGAGAGAATGAGAGATATAGAATATAGAGAGATGAGTTCGTCATTTGTGAGCTGCAGGCGTACGCAAAGAGTCTATTTTATCTTCCGTATGGTTTAAAATGCAACATTCAAGCATTCAATGCAATATTCTGAAGTCTGCGCTTCTATAATTTAATAGTTTATTTAAAAAAAAAAAAAAAAAGATAAATACCAAATTCACGCTTTGTGTTTTTATCAAAGGTACTGATTGCTCATGAGTCACCATACACTAATTATGTCTGATCACACTGTAAGCAAACACATGTTGTGTTAATGGTTGTAAGATGCGTGTAATAGATGAGTTAAAGCTGGTTTAATTTCTTTTTTCTTCTACCAACCTCCCAAAGTGCAACGCACTATAGGTGTTGTAAACCATAACAACACAACTTTAAAAGGCTTCCAGTGCATCCATCATGCTGTTATTACTCTAGAGTTTTAAATATAAAATGGAAGCATTATCTTGCTTCAGAAATGCTTTCAGTGAGATCACAGAAGGTTTCTTTTTTTTTTTATTCGTATCCCCAGCACTTCTCAAAATAAAAGTACTTCTTCTGATAGCAACTCATAAGCCACTTGGGGTGAAAATCAGTCTTGATAAAATCGGTCTATGTATAAATACGTAATGCGTCATTGATGAATTTTGAGCGAGACAGTGTGTGCAACTATGACTCACTCATCCCATTCATTCGTTTCATGCATTTAGTCATTGTTTGTTTCATCGGTGCTTGGTTAGCTCAGTTGATCAGAGTTGTGGGATTGAGCCCCACGCTGGGCGCCAGCCCCAGCCACTGGGGGTGCACAGGCTAGTGCACTAGGCTCAGAGCTGGTCCCAAGCCTGGTTAAACGGGGAGGGTTGCGTCAGGAATGGCAGGTCAAACCTGTGCCAAAAGGAATCAATGGAAGGTGATCTGCTGTGGTGACCCTTAGCAGTAGCAGCTGAAAAAAGTCATTGTTTGTTTCCTAATTGAACATTTAATATTCATTAAATAATCTTAACAACACATTTGTTTAGGACAAAGGACAATGAATAAGGACAAATAGTGGCGCTCAGTTTTATGTAACGGTGGCCCGAGTGAAATTACTGCAGAATTGACAGTTTTCTTGAATGGAATTATGTTGAGAAACAAATCCAAATTGTGATTTTAATATGAATTTTTGTTTAGTTTTTGCACAGACTTTTTACAAATTGGCTTGTACCCAATAAAAATAGCAAAATGATTTTAAGAATTGCACTGGTACACAAATAGAGCCCATTAAGTTAACTGAAGAGGCCATTTAGGATTGTTTTTGGTTTGTTCTTATTAATGGGACTCTTCTAGACTTACAAGTTTTTTTGTTTTGATATGATTTTGATTCATGATTCAATATTTGATTATACCACTAACAATGCAATGATATGATTTAATTTGATTTAGTAACCCCTGATCGATATCCAACCAACCAACCAACATTGTTCAGGATCTTGGGTAGGCTTACTGTTAATTTGTGAATGATGATGTTTCACATTTACACCTATGGTCAAAGTATCAGAGTTAAGAGCAAATCACCTAACATAAATCACTAACACACTAATGTATGTAAAAATATTTTTTACACACCAGTTGTATGTCTGTTTAATAAATGATGGATGACTATTGCATCAATTAATTTTAACCATTGCCTTTTAAATTGATGCATCGCTCCAAATCATTGGATCCTTACACCTTGTAGGTTTAGGAGTTGCTTTTGGTACTAAATGCCTTATGAATTACTCTTAGACTGAAAATATTTGGAGCGTTTTAGCTGTAGGATTTTTTTTTTGGTAAATAACGCGCCTGTAGTACTTTTGGCAACTTTTGAATGACTACCATTTACTTCTATATATTTGTGTTAATATATGCACAAACAGCTTTTATCACTACTTGAGTGTACTCAGAGTTTCCAAGCATCCAAAAAGTGCTTTTGTTAATACTTGTTCTGTATGTCAGATCAAGTTTTTTTTGTTTCTCTTTGTCCATGCCTCAGTCCCATACAAACTTTGCTTCAGTCAAAATCCTATTAAGCACACAAAGTTGTATTAGTAATTAATGAGCTCATTTAGAAATGTAAATAGTGGCTTTGACAGAGTACTGGTTGTGTTTTTTTTCTTGCCTCACCTGCTGTTTGCAGCACTGAACAGAGTGTATTGGCAATAGTAATTAATTCAGACCGTATGTGATTTATAGTCTTGGGAATTCTAATTAGAAACTGTCAGATGAAGAAATACTTTAAGCTTTGTCCCTGCAATAAGATTCAGTCACAGTGGTGAACGATGTAAAGAGCCTTCTCCATGCCCAATACATCAGCGGAGTGAAGCAAATCTGTCATGCCATGATAGTGTTGAACACAGGAGATGCATTAGCCTATCAAATACTTAGATAGAGATATTTCCAAAAGTGGGCTGAAATGTTTAATTCACATCACTCTGTAAACCTGGCTGGAATACTAAAGCAGTAGGCAGCACTGAACAAGCAGATCTCCTTTCAACGGAGGTCTTTGTGTGACCTTTTACAGGCCTCTGCGAATTAATATAATTTTTATGTAGCCACTGACACCTGCTGTTTATATTTTTAATATAAAATCCAATAATACATCAGCTTGCTGAATGTTGAATAATAGATAGTAGATACATAAGATACACTGAGCACTTTTTTTTAGGAACACCTATACACCACATTCATGCAATTATCCAATCAGCCAACATGTAGCAGTAGCAGTATCATGCAGATACATGTCAGGAGCATCGGGTAATGTTCACGTGAAACATGAGAACGGGGAAAAAAAATGTGATCTCTGTGACTTTGACCGTGGCATGGTTGTTGGTGCACAAAATACTGGTTTGACTATTTAACTGCTGGTCTTCATGCAGAACACTAGAGTTTACACACACTGGTGTGAGAAACAAAAAACATCCAGTGTGTGGCAGTTCTGCGGGTGGAAATGCCTTGTTGATGAGAGAGGTGGATGGAGAATGGAGAGATGGATGGAGAACAGAGGAGAATGGCCAGACTGGTTCAAACTGACAGGAAAGCTATAGTAACCCAAATAACCACTCTTTGCAACCGTGGTGAGCAGAAAATCATAATCCCAGTACATCAGCAGTTTCAGGGTTTTCTTTATCCGTTTTGATGTGAACATTAACTGAAGCTCTCTGTATTTGCCTGATTTTATGCATTGCGTTGATGTCATACGATTGGCTGATTGGTTGACTGCATGAATGATCAGGTGTAGAGGTGTTCCTAACAAAGTGGCCAATAAGTGTATAACCATTGTGTACGTGTATATTTAGATATGCCTCACCTTTTGTCATCAGTTACCTCCTATGGATCCCTAATTTACTGAAGTGGTTATGCTATTTTTAAAGCTGCCTGTAGATCATTTGAAGTGGCCTGTATGGCCTGATTTCAAGCTGTTAAACAAAGTCATGTACTCATGCAGAAATGTTTGTCAGTTCCTTGGGTGACCTCTAATTTCAGCAAACAGGCTGTATCTGCCCAAATGTCCCATTTGATCTGCTCCATTTGGATATGGTGCGCTGCTTGCAATTATCTCTGCCTGCTTTCGTCCATAAAGTGAGATTATTTGGCCTTGACTGTTGCTAGGAGACTGACTCAGGGATGTACACGTGTGTAGCCTCCAGTTCCACAGGAGAGACGAAGTGGAGTGGCACTATCACTGTGAGAGGTGAGACAACAAAGAATTCTTGACAATGATAACTTTTTTATATATCCCAGTGCATGCCTTTGAAATCCATGCTTTAAGGGTACGTGCTAAAAACAAGACATGCCAAGGTTGAAGAGGTATTAATATAAAATAATAAAAAAACAATAACATGACGTTGGTATACTGAGAAAAAAGGGCATGTCAACTGAAGGGTTACAGCAAGTAAAAAATGATAATTTAAACATGCACATGGTAATTATGTAGAATTATGCGCTTGGATGGGTTAAAATTTTCTAGATTTTTGGGGCGTAAAAAGATATGGTTGAGTTACCACAAAGAGCAATACAACTGACTTTGAGGGGCGCGTGTGTGTGTGCGTGCGTGTGTTTGTAGATCTTATTGGTTTGGTTCCCACAAGGATAGGAATTTCTGACAGCTTTGACCTTATGGGAACATTTGCCTGGTCCTCATGAGGAAAACTGCTTTATTACAAAAACCACAGCTTTATTTAAAAATAAAAAGAGAGAAAAAGGTTAGAGGTAGCTGCATGAATAATTATGTCATTGGAAGGTCCTTACAAGGATAGTAAGACAAACATGTCTGCGTTATAGATACAGAGACGTCGTCCCTGGTCCGGCTCTCGCAGACGCTGCAGCTGCCTGGTCCCCCGCTGAAGCCCGCTGTGACGGACGTGAGCCAGAGCAGCGTCACGCTGACGTGGCAGCCCAACCAGCATGAAGGAGGCGCTGCTGTCACCTCCTACATTATCGAGGCTTTTAGGTAAACCTGCTAATATCTACACTGGTAATTTCACACCCATTTGCACCTCCAGTGTGTATTTTGCCTGTCTGTGAGCGTAATGAGTTCCGGTGACTTTGTGACTGTGAATCACAAGCTTTTAAATGCTGTGGAATTTGTCACTGTTTAGTTGAAGTGATAAAAGTCTGTAAAACCTACAGCACAGTTCTGACAGTAGTGCCTGTAATTCAAATCCAAGGTTTATATTAATACACTCATCCTAATACATTACTGTTCTGTAGTAACAAATCATTCACAGGGACTTGTATGGCAGATGCTCCACTTAATCCAAGCTTTAATAATAAATGAATTATAAATATGTTGCCGTTTAACAAACAAAAACATATAATAGTTGATAAGACGAAGCTTTCTGTAAAGTCCTGTAAATGTTTATTTAACGTTTACAGTATGTAAGATGTCTTGGATGTCAGTGCTTTTTTTTCCTTCATGGGAGAGTCTTCAGGACAGAGGGCTTTGTGCTTCCCGGTTTCTCAGTAACGTGACAAGCTGTGGTATTGTTGTCTTTCTAACTTCAAGAGAGAAAGAAAAAGAGAGCCTGGTACGGGAATCACTGTAGCTACAGTATATATGTTATGCTATATATGTAACTATAACATTAGTGATAACAGGAACTAACTTGCCTTGCAGATGTTAAATATTAAATGTATCTATAAACTGTTAGAAAGTCACTGTGGTATATAAAGAAGAAAACCCTTCAGGATGTGCTCTTATATGGAAATGATCAACTCAGCGGTAGTAACAGAATCAAGCTGGGCTACATTATACCACTCCATCATTGATTATATTCCTGTAACAGCATATCCCAGAGTGTTTTATACTTAACATCAAACGTCTAGTCCACTTGACTCATTGCAGCAATGCATTGGGAATTGCTGAATGACTGAAATGGATTGTTTTGTATCAGTCACCTGTATTGTACATCACAGTGTCCTTATGCCAAGCTTTGATTAGTGTACACCCAAGAGAATGCAGTAATGGTTTGGTTAAAATAAGCTTCTTAGGCGGTCCCGGGGGGTCATGGCAGTACACAGTGTTGTGTTTTCCTCAATTTAGCACACCTGACTCAGCTGAATGGAAAATTCCCAAGCACCTCATTGACAGGAAAATGTTCTATTTTCTTTCTGTATTGTACTGTATTGTATATTATATAAACAGGTCAAGATATGGTCACTCAATTTATAGAATTAAATGTACCACCAAGTGTTACCAAGTGACACTGGTATTGAAACTCATTATTAAATGCCAGTCTGCTTTCGGGTACAAACACAATGCAGTAGGGCTAACCCCATCCATCACACATCATTGTTTTAGCTTGTTCAGTTGCTCTTTCACAATGGCTTGTATTGTCGAAAGGTCTCATTAGGGTGATGGCTGTTGGAGAAACTCTATTCAGAGGTTGTCATGCTGATGGAGGGTCAAGCTAAACTGGAGAGCCTCAGCTATTCTGCTGCAGAATCCCTTTACACCTCATACTCTTTTGTTTAGTTAAGGTCTAAGTGATATTTTAACAAGGATATTTTTGTTCTTGGCTCAGGTTTGATATCGATGATGAATCATTCTCAAAAATACATACAAGGATAATATTCAGGTCATTTTGACCTGAGAGAAACAATAGGAAGTAAAATGCATTTGACTTCACCACTGTTGTTAAAGCTAGTAACAGAATTTAAGATAAAATGGTAGTTGAAGATGAATGTTCTACTTGTATGGCTATAAAATCCACAGGGCAACAGCACATTCATACTGGGGTGTCAGCGAGGTTGGGAGCACAGGTCAAGTCATTACTTAGCTTTGCTCTGACACCTTATTAAGGATGTGCTCTGATTTATAGCCTGGACTCCTCACACTTGCGTTCGCACAGCCTTTGCGCATACACCACTGCCCTTACTGGCCCTCGGTGTGTGTGTGTGGTAGAAGGGGCCTCCTCACGTGTGTCCTTCACACACTTGTGGAATGTGCACGTGCATTTTCTTTCAGCGACCATGCAGCATAGATTGTGTGCTGAAGATTTAAAACAGGAGCGCCAGTATTAACTTCCAGCATAATTTACTGGTTGACTGACATGTTGTTATTTTGATTGGCCCCAAACCAAATTCTTTCATGTTTTTCAAGGTAAATGAATGCACTGCCCTGTCATAGGTGAAGCAGTTCAAAAGGGGGTTCATTAAAAATCCGCCAACTTGCCACCGGTGAGACTTTCACACGTTTTTAACTAATACTGTGCGTGCGTTACTGCCTCTGGAAAGCCTTTCTTAGTGCAGAAGCAGGGATTAGACAAATTTTTCACACCTAATATGCATACGTACAAGTGTTATACTATTTCTTATTACTGGCTTTATGGATGTATATATAATTGCACTTCAGCATAAATAGGTTACTTTTCCTAAATAACAAATATGAACAAGAATAAAAATAAAATGCTCTGAAAAAAGTCTTTTAGTCAGACAAAAGCTTGTATTTTTTTTTTTCCCAACCCACATTTCTCCAACCACTAGTTAACTCTCCCTTATCATACAGTGTGGGCTAGCATGTGCTTCCTTCGAGACACATGAAGCCAGCCGCTATATCTTTTTCAAACTGTTGCTCATGCGGCATCATAGGGCAGTGCCACATGCTGCTGTCTACCCTCTTCTGCATACATGAGCTCACAGACACTCGCGTAAAAAAGATTAAAATTGGTCAGGCTCTCTGGGTTGGATGAATAGTAATACTCTCTCCCCTGTCAATCACAACAACACTAGCCAATCAAGGTCCCCTGTGGGCTCATGGTCTCTCTGGAAGTATACATTTGCCTTTATATGTAAAACTATAAAAGTGTGAAATTGTTTTTTGCTGTTGGTGCAAATTATCTAGATAAATCTCTCGGTCACAGGATTTCAAGTCTCCCATTATATGTAAGGATTTGTTGATAACAGATGTGGCAGAGATGGCTTTTTGCAAGAAACTAATTTTCATCCCATTAAACAACATGATTTTGCTTGCAGTGTGATCAGGGGATAATTACCGTGCTGTGTAATGACCCATGAGCATTCAGTTCCACTGATTTGATGGGATTTCCACATTTATTGTGTTTTGAAATTAAACTATCGAATATACTGCATGTACTCCAAAAAAGGTAATCCAAGGCACAGTAATCCAAGATTGTTGAAAAGACTTTATTTAAATGGCTATTTCATAGTAGAAATATTTAAAAAAGAAGGAATAATGGGCTGACACTTTTTTGCAGAAATGCCTTCTTCAATCATACTCCATAGAACTTCTAACTATACCAGACTACCAAATATAGAATGAATCTTGGATTTTATAGTGATTATAGTGGTAAACCATGCCAAGAGTATTGTGAACTCTGCGTCATTCTGTCTATATTCCTCATTTGCATAGTGTATTCATTCAAACTCAGCCTCATGTTAGATTTGTGCCACTTAGCAAAAAATACAACACTGATATTATGACTTGTTTTTGTACATGCATTATGATCATGAAACTCAATGTTTTTTGCCATGAGGGAATACTTGTGCATATCCATATACAATTGAAAAGCAATTACATGTATTTAGGTTACTCATTTATGTCTCGATTGATCATCAGAGTGATTTAAAAAAAAAAAATCTTTTTTCTTTTTTTTGCAGTCAGTCAGTGGGAAGCACATGGCAGACTGTTGCAGATCAAGTGAAGCAGGAGAAGCACACAGTGTCCGGTCTCGTCCCCAACACCGTGTACCTTTTCATTGTGCGTGCAGTGAACTCGTATGGCCTTAGTGACCCAAGCCCCATCTCAGAGCCTGTCAGAACACAAGGTGAGTGTGAAGTAATAAATGTGGGGACTGGAAACTTACTGAATTCTTTTAGAGTTATGATTGACATGNGGACTGTGATTGCTGTAGTGGCTTTGGGGCTGCAGTTGCCACGAGCAGCTTCGTACTCAGGACTCCATCAGTGGACATTGGATAGATACAACTGGACTTCTTGTGAAAACTGTGATGAATTTACTGGTTGCACATTTGTACTATTTGTACATATAGTACACAATAATAGAAGGGATTTATTTATAACTGCACAATTCATTGCACCCAGATGAGGATGGGCTCCCTTTTGAGCCTCCCTCCCTTTTAAGATATTATTCAGCAGTTTAGTCTTTATGACTAAATTAGCAGGTCCCAACATGACTACTTGACCAAGTTGCTGAGAAATGTAATAAAGGAATAAACTAAGAAAATATTACTGAAACACTTAATATTACAAAACATTCCAAGTTAATATGTTACTTATTATTACTGTTAATAATTTAT
>CM074958.1:6480861-6491542 GCA_037577455.1 Pangasius macronema | reverse complement strand
TTTCTGTAAAGCTGCTTTGCGACAATGTCCATTGTTAAAAGCGCTATACAAATAAACTGAACTGAATTGAATTGAATTGGCTTAGCCAGACCATCTCCATCAGCATTGCACTGTGATTGGATCTCATGCATTATTTTTATTTAAATGATAAAAGTAAAGACACAGTTCACAATCCCAAATAACTGCTAATAAAAGGCTACATAATATATGTAGGTTTGACCTCTTACAGCACTTTGCTTACACACAGCTGATGAAGCACTTTTGTCCAAACATAGTTTTTCTCTGGAAACTATGTGTAATATGTTTAACTTTGACTACATTTACTGTTATTACTGATACTGATACTGTACACTGCAGTTATGTCCCTCAGTCATATATATAGCATGATACATACTTTGTTACATTCATTAGCAGTAAGTTTATATTTTATCACGAATGAAATTTTTATATGAATTGCTGATGAGCACCTTATACAATAATAATAAACTTTATTTGCGAGTCAGCATGAGAAAACCCATTGTCACTGTGTGATGTCAATGTGATACATGCTTTTTAAGTAGAAAAGTATGTATACCATCGGGTCATACGAAATGTTCTTCATTTTATTTTGTTGATATTGTCGGTCACAACGGTGTACCAGTTTTTTTTCTGTAGAATTGGACTACTTTTGACTGATGTCGTGGGTTGGTATATTTTTGTCCATGGAATTATATAAATGTTGTGCGAGCCAATATTAAGACTATAATGTTAAGGAAAACTACATGGCTGCAAAAACTGCATAATTGAAAAATATATCATATGATGTTACTTTGTAACTACTGCAATATATAAAAACTAAGTCATGATTTTGAAGTTTGAAGCTCAGGGTTTGTGACGGTCAGATTTTGAGTTATTGACCACTGGGCTGGTTTTGTCAAGTTACGCCTAGCAACTCTTCCCTCCGGCATAAAATGGTGAACAAAAAAATAATGCTAAGCGGGAAATAAATAAATAAATAAATAAAAAGATTCACTGAGGTACACAGGTAATCAGAGCTTTAGGCCATTTAGCTAAAAGCCTTTTCAAACCCACCCTGGAAGACAGAGATAGCAAGTGCAGTTCTTTCGAGACAGGGATGATATGTACTCTTATTTGCTTTTTGTAAAAATATGTGCATTATGTACAAGTTGTAGGGGATGTATTGTCTTCTTGGAGAGCCTATTGAGCAGCAGAAAATAATTCTGCTTGTAGCAAATTGACTCGATTAAGATGGTCCTGTATAAATTAGGTCTTATTGCCGTTACTGCTTCCTAAAAAAAATCATATTTTTCATTCTTCTTAGCAAAAAAAAATGTGCAATCAAGTTTGTGTGTGTGTGTGTGTGTGTGTGTGTGTGTGTGTGTGTGTGTGTGTGTGTGTGTGTTTTTCAGATGGCAGTCCCAGCAGTTCACCAATCGATCTCAGGCGTGTACAAGCGGATTTAGCAGAGGTCACGGTGTATCTGCATCCTCCAGAGATCCTGACTCCCACAAGCATACAGATCACATGGACTGTAAGAACACAGCTTTATCATCTGAATAATTATTCATTTTCAGCTTAGAAAACCTTATACACTTTAACAACTAGTGTGCTGTGTTATTTCAGGTTGAGCGTGAGCCTTACTACATTCAGGGTTACAGGCTGCTGTACAGGCCGTCGGGCGGTGCCTGGCTGGTTCAGGACATAAAGGCAGCATCCAAACACACAGCAGTGTTATCAGAGCTGCACAGAGGCAGAGAGTATGAGCTCAAATTGAGGCCCTACTTCAAAGAGTTCCAGGGCTCTGACAGTGAGCTAGTAGTGTTTCGCACCCCAGAGGAGGGTAAGGTTTTTTATATTAACTAATTCCTTTTCTGGTTTTATTCAGAGTGTACCGTATACCTTCCAGCTAGAAACACTGTTCTCTGTACCTACAAAGTACCAGTCCCTGTATTGCCCATGCTACCAACTCCAGTTATCTGACCCCAACCTCATTTCAGGACACAAGGATGGCGCTGTAGGGTTTTATAGGCCAGGGGTATCAAAATGAGTCCTGAAAATTTAGTGGGAACCCTGTTCTGATATGCTCAGATCACCTCAGGAAGGGTTTTTTGTAATGAACTGTTTGGGGGAATATGAGAATGGAATAAAATCAAAGGGAATGTTCAGACCTGAACTTTATGACCTTGGCTCAATGCCTCGAAAGAATATGAAATGCTGTTTTGTAAAACCGTGGTTATATTGCAAGGTGGCATTATTAAAGTTTTTAAAATGATTGGGATTTACAAGTATGTAACCATGTGTTTACAAGTATGTAACCAAGTGTTTAAGTCTCTGTACTCATCTTTAATATTTTAATCTCTGCACTCCCTCTCCCCCAAGAAGGTTTTGTTTCATAACTGTTTGCTGATAATTTAGATGAATGCGAGGCATATTGAAAATTTTAGCATAAATTGTACAGTTGTATTGCTATAGAATTGAAAGAGATGAAGTGGGTCAATAGGACATCCACTGCTATGTAGCGAAAAGAGCATGAGGGATCACTAATGACTTGGATTTAATCAGAGATTAAACTGATTACTCTGAGCTTCTTTTTTTTTTTCCTCAGTGCTATGTGGCCCCCCACAGGCTGTCAGTGTGGTCCAGTTGGATAACAGCTCTACAGTTCGAGTGTCCTGGGGGCCTCCTTTTGATGATATCCAGGATGAGCCCATTTTGGAGTACAGGGTAAGAGCCCTGGCCTCATATCTTTAACTACACTCTTCACCATAGTGCCCCATTTTGGAAAAGTTCACCAATGTACCATTTGCAAAACGTTGTGCATGGTACTTAGTGCCACTCTGGTTTCCTCTGCAGGTGTGGTGTGTAGGGAATGTGTCTGGACTTCAGATGCAGTTAAACCAAAGCGTAACTGGGGAAGTCCTTCACGTGCTGGTGGATGACCTGGTGCCCGAGATACTGTATAGCGTGCAGGTGGTTGCAGTGACCAGTGCAGGAGCTGGAGAACCCAGCGAGCCAGTATTTATTCTCATCAGTGAGTGCGTTCCACTGACAGATGCCTCTGGAGCTCAGGTTGACATTTATTGGATGTTAGAGATTGAATGGGAGAAAATTCATATCCAAATGCAAATGTTCCTTGAGCTCCAGAGTACACATAGATGAACATTAACAGATGGGAATATGGGATATTAATGCTTTTTCACTACAAGAGCCAGGCAATAGAAAGTCAAATTAACATAAAATCAGCTTTTTATGAGACCAAATAATGAGCCCGGTTCAGATGATTTGCTTCATGTATACAGCTGTAGTTTTCATTTGCAAACTGAATTTTGAGCCTGTAACTAAATGGTTTAAGTCAGCGGTTTCCAATGTTTTTTGTCAACTGAACTCCTAAATTATTTGCTTTAATTACCTTTATGCTTTTATTTAGATTTTAATAGGCTAATATTATGTAAATGGGTATTTTTAGCATGTTCATTTTCTCTTTGTGAAATATGTAATGATTACTATTTTACATATTTAACTTGTAAAAAATATATATTTTAAAATTTTAATTGAATGTGACATTGACATTTTCAATCAGAGTCCCTTGAACCCACTCCAATGACACCCAGAACCCCTAATGATTTGCAAGCCCCTGCTTGGGAAACACCGTTTTAACAAATTTAACAAATAGGTCACAGTGTGGACATCATCCATTATAGACACTTGACATACAACCACCTTAAAATGAAAAGAGGACATCTGCATTCAACAACCATACATGAACTGCCACCAAGAAAAATAATGTGCATCCAAAATGAGCATCAGGAAATCCCAGGTAAACAGTGGATCAGAAACATCAAACAGCTGTTTTTTGGCTAGTAGCAACTAACTAATTAAGAAGATCACTTATGAGTCAGTGCTAACAGTGCTGCTTGTCTATTACTGATTATATCTATTCTTCTCCAGTGCTAGCAAACCCATGACCAAATCCTTTCATTTCTGCTTTAATGGACACCCAATATTGACCTACTTTCTGAATGTAGCAGCTCATGCTCTCAACATAGATACGTCA
Source organism: Pangasius macronema (assembly GCA_037577455.1). Classification (NCBI taxonomy): domain Eukaryota; kingdom Metazoa; phylum Chordata; class Actinopteri; order Siluriformes; family Pangasiidae; genus Pangasius; species Pangasius macronema. The sequence continues at coordinate 6,487,488 of CM074958.1, read as the reverse complement.
GTTGGCTGTATGTAAAAAGTGTGATTGTGTCTATCAAGGCGAGCTGGTGGTGCTCAGAGTCAGTGACGTATCTTGACCCTCTAGAAAGCCTGATGTGACTTTTTCTCGCAAGATGACCCCTAATATTGGACAGCAGAGTGTGATTGAAGTGTCAGTTCCACTGTCAGTTGCTAATTATGTTGGTGGTTAATCGGTCATGCAAGGCCATCTGTCCGTCTAATGCGAGTTAGCTAGACTGTATCTATTCAGACACCACAGAGAAAAAAAATCCTGATTGGATCATTTTCCTTTTGCCATTTCAAGATTTTTTTTTATTGCCTAACTTAACAATGAGATGAAACTATCACTATAAGTACATTGAACTCACTTTAATATTAAAGTGCAGACTGTCAGCTATAGCATATTATAAAGCTGATTGTGTAGTGGAAATCAATTACCTGACCTGAACCACATTTCACATGTGGTTTCCTGAATACAAGACAAGCAGGAACTGAAAATGTTCTAACATCATGTATCTGCCACAGCATCACAGGTTTTGATGTAACCGTAAACACAAACACAATCTCCCTCAAATTAAAGCTGACATTCTGCACTTTGGCATAATGAGTGTTAAATTACTTATAAACTGCATTGTAATTTTGATTTTTTTTTTCCTCTCAATTTAACAGTACCCATCGCTAAACTGATGGATTCTTCTTCTGTGGCATATGACATACAGTATCCCTAATTTGACACAGCTATTTTTATGTCAGTGCTGTTATCATATCTTTTTAGAATCCCATATATCTGACAAATCTAACATTACATTCAGTTGTACCTTCCACTCGATGACACTGAACATCCAAACTGTCATCCACATGTCTCTCTAACCCTCTCTCTTTCTCTTTCTCTCTCTCTCTCGCGCTCTCCTTCTGAAGCCCCTGTGGGGGAGCCCTCATTGCCTGTGCTGAATGATGACAGCAGCAGTCTTTCGGAGCACATCTCGGCATTGTTCAGACAACCAGCTTTTATTGCCACTCTGGGTTCAGCTTGCTGGATGGTGCTGATGGGCTTCAGTGCCTGGATCTACTGCAGGCACAAGAAAAGGAAAGAGCTCGGCCACTATGCCACCTCTTTTGCCTACACACCTGCAGGTATCCTGAAATATACTGCATTGCCATTATCTTCCTGCCAGAAAACAATAGTGTGTGCACAAAGTGAAAGACTAAATGAATCTCTCTGAGAGATTAAAGATTCATAATTAGGCACTGTTCCCTTGATTTTTGGCAGTAATATAATGCCTTAATCTATTTTCTTGCTTTACTTACTCGTATTCTCAATAGAGCTAGAGATGAATGGTGTTAACCTTACTTTTTTCCCCCAGTTGGCCTCTCCAATGGTGATGGATCAGGACTTGGAAGGTATTTCCATCTGCTTATAGTTTTGCACATGCTTTGGAAAGTATACTTTCAAAACATACACTCACCATCCACTTTATTACGGAAACCTGTACAACTGCACATTCATGAAGTTTTCTAATCAGCCAATCATGTGGCAGCAACACAATGCAAAAAAATCATGCGGTACAGGTCAAGAGCTTGAGTTAAAGTCACATCTAACATCAGAATGAAGAAAAAGGCATGATCTCTTTTACTTTGATCTTGGTATCAGATGGTCTGGTTTGAGTATTTCAGAAACTGCTGATCTCCTGGGAATGTAACACGCAACAGTCTCTAGAGTTTACACAGAATGCCACGAAAAACAAAATACATTGAGTGAGCGACAGTTCTGTGGGTAGAAACACCTTGTTGAAAAGAAAAAATTGGCCAGATTGGTTCGAGCTGCCAGGAAGGGTATAGTAACTCAAATAATCACTCTTTACAACCATGATGAGCAGAAAAGCATCTCAGAATGCACAAAACATCGAATCTTGAGGTGGATGGGCTACAACAGCTGAAGACCACATCAGGTTCCACTCCTATCGCCCAAGAGCAAGGATCTGAGGCTATCATGGGCACAGACTCACCCAAATTGGACAGTTGAAGACTGGATAAAGACCAGATGATTTTGTTTCTAATCTTCAACCTTCCAGTTTGGGTGAGTCTGTGCCCATGATAGCCTCAGATTCCTGTTCTTGGCTGACAGGAGTGGAAATCAATGTGGGCTTCTGCTGTTGGAGACTTCTGGGTTTGGAGACTTCCTGTCAGCTCCATCCAGTCTGGTCATTCTCTTCTGATCTCTCTCATCAACATGGTGTTTCAGCCTGCAGACCCTCTGCTCACAGGATGCTTTTTGTTTTTTTTGCACCATTCTTTTAAATTCTAGAGACTGTTGTGTGTGAGATCGAGTGATTATTTGAGTTACTTTATCCTTCCTGGCAGCTCGAATCAATCTGTCCATTTTCCTCTGACCTCTCTTATCAACAAGGCGTTTCCACCCACAGAACTGTCGCTCACTCAATGTATTTCATTGTTTGTGATATTCTGTGTAAACTCTAGAGACTGTTGTGTGTGAAATTACCAGGAGATCAGCAGTTTCTGAAATACTCAATGAGCCATGCCGTGATTAAAGTCACAGACATCACACTTTTTTCCCATTCTGATGTTTGATGTGAACATTAACTGAACCTTTTGACTTGCATCTGCATGATTTAATACATTGTGCTGCTGCCACATGATTGGCGATTAGATAGCTGCCTGAATGTGCAGTTGTACAGGTGTTCCTAATAAAGTGGATGGTGAGTGTATATGATGACCTTTCTCTCTAGGCCATGCTTGGTTGGATCCAACCTGGCTAACTATCCCTGGCTGGCAGATTCATGGCCGAACAACAACTTCAGCCAGAGCAGTAAAGACTCCATGAATTGCTGCACTGGCAAACACGACTCCACAGACAGATATTACAACAGTAAGATTCTTCTCACATTATGACAGAGTGATGGTATTTTTTTTACCTTTTCCAGTAATTTATTTTTTAATTCAAGGATGATGGTATGTTGAGCTAATTGTTCAGGGACTTAAGGGTAGTGTTAAACTAGCTGTGCACTAACTAGCTACCCAACAGCTAAAGTAACAGCCAAATTAATGCTGCATAATAGATTTAAATGTTTATTCTGTACGTTTCAACAATCAGGTGATTATACCTGATTATTTCATTCAATGACACTATCAATATCTGTATCGGTATTTGTTTAGTGCTGCAAATATCTCTATCTGTATCTGTGTTTGGATATAAACCTCAAATGGCCAATTTTTTTTTTAGAATTAATTTAAATTAATATAAATCATATAACTATGGCCCCAGAAACAATGGAGAGAAAAAAAACACAAAGGAGGAAATGCCAGCACTGTCAGCATAGTCTGGCTCTGACACTTCTTCAACCTCACTAACATTACTCGAGTTGATAACTGGCCTCAACTAGAGACTAGCCTAATATAATCCAGCATGACCCTGACCAACCAGTTACTAAGGATGAATGAATGAGTGCGGGATGTTCAGCTACTGAACATGGTCTTTCTTTGTACTGCAAGCTTCATGTCTGACCGCTCACTCACACCTGCATAAAAGTACAAACTATAGAGCTTAGAAGCTGATAAAAGTATTTGTATATGATATTTCAAATATTTTTATTTCCTGTGGTGTATTCCATAAATTTATTGTACATGCACTATTCCAGTCTCAACCACATGCCCTGTTAACCTCTGTGGCTAGCTAGCTAGCTAGCTAGCTAGATAGATAGATAGATAGATAGATAGATAGATAGCGCCTCCAGTTACTATCTGTATTTGTATCCATTTAGAACCCATTATCTCTTCATTCCAAATAATGTATTAATTTATTCAGTTACATCCCTAGATATAGAACAGATCTGGTTTGATATTAAAAAATCCTTAATTGTCCAACATGGAGTATAAATCTGAACAATGGATTAAATTGAAATATCGAGGGGATGGACAAGTGGTGTGGTAGTTTTGCAGGAGATGACTGTTGCCATGGTTCTATGCATCCCCTATCAAATCAAGCCCTGCCTTTGCCCTCCACTTCAAAAATTAGTTTCTCTTGTTCCTTTGTTCTCCAGCTGCAGGGACAAGCTTCCTGAGGCCGAACCAAACAAGCAGCCCAACATCCAATGAAGGCGCCATTTACAGCACTATAGACAGAGCTAACGAGTCACAACATGACATGAATAGTGTTTACTCTCATGAGCTCTACACCAGCTCACCAGTCCTGTCCAAACCTGACCTCGACCAGTGGAGCTTACAGTCTGACCTCAGCACAGCTGAATACGCCCAACTCCAGTACCCAAGGACGGACAGCGGTACTGTGGCTCAATTTCACCTTCTGTCTTAACACTCATGTTCTGTGTACTACATAGCACTGTATGTCTTTTGACCCTGGTAATCTCTTGTAATCCTGTAGCAGTAAAATTGAAGGCTTTATTTTAGAATAACCAACATTTTTTTGTTTTTAAAATGTTGTTTAAAAATTCAGTCTTTTTCAGAATATATCACTATTATATTTATACTCTTTCACCTTTTCATGACTTCAGTATCATCTCTGCTACATACTGTAAATGCCATTTTAAATGATTTCTTTATGTGATCAAGGATAAAAACAAAAAAGGTAAAGGTAAAATTGAGTGTTGAATAATTTGTTCAAAAACACTTGACTACAATTGACCTGAACATAAGGTTGAAGTTATTAGATACTTAGAGAAGCCAGTCTTGCCTTTGCATATAAGATAATTATGTCAATTCAAATGAAATTAATTAATGTTCTCTGTTATTACAGCTAATGTGGAAATGCAGAAGCCTTGTGAGTCAGCGACGTATAACTGGTCCAACGTTCTGTCCCTGCCACCGCCAAATACTCGAGAACCGAGACAGCAGCCCAGGTCAGACGCAACAGCATGCATGTCTTACACAAAGCCAACAGATGAATTACTAAGACTCAAATGGTAGAACAAGATTACAGCACCATATTTTGAAATCAAAAGTTCAAAATGTAACACTATTTTTTTAATAGAGTTGAGCATGATGCTTACAATTGAGTGAAAAGTTTGCATCCCTTCGTATTTTAGATGATAAAAATAAATAATTTAAAAATACAAATATATCTAAAATATATTTAATATACAATTAGAAATCTTATCATACGCTATTTGACCAATTCTGTAACTTGTGTGAAGGTTGTGAAGGAATATCTGGGAATCCTTACAATAAATGTTCTCTTGGTATAAATTCCATTTACACTACACGGCCAAAAGTTTGTAGACACTTGACCATCACACCACATGTGCTTGTTGAACATCCTATTCCAGATTTAGTTCTCCCTTTGCTGTTATAATAACTGCCACTCTTCTGGGAAGGCTCTCCACTAGATTTTGGAACGTGGCTGTGGGGATTTGTGTTCATTCTACCATAAGAGCATTAGTGAAGTTGGGCATTGATGTTGGCCGAGAAGGACTGGCACGCAGTCAGTGTTCCAGTTCATCCCAAAAGTGATCAGTGGTCTGTGTAGGCCACATGTGGTCTTCCGCAAAAACCTTAGCAAACCATGTCTTTATAAACCTCGCTTTGTGCATTGTCATACTGGAACAGGTTTTGGCCTCTTAGTTCCAGTGAAGGGAAATAATGCTACAGCATACATAGAAATTCTAGACAATTCTGTGCTTCAAACTGTGTGGCAACAGTTTGGGGAAGGCCAACATATGGGTGTGAAGGTCAGGTGTCCGCATACATTTGGCCATATAGTGTAGTTGTTGTCTTCATTTTGTCTTATGCAAACTTTTGCACTCAACTGTGTGTTGTTCTAAAACTTTACAGTCCTGTGTATATTCATTTCGTACACAATTTCCCTTTGCAGTATGTGTGTTTTTTTTGCTAGATTATTTTTGACATCTTTCTTAATTAGCCAGCCTTGTGCTGGACCGCTCTCAGTGGACAGAACGCAGGTGGAGAGTAAATAAAGGACCCATTTTATCTTCTTATAGTGACAGCTTATAACTTATAATGACAGAAGCTAATGAAGTTAGAGCCCAAGTCCAAGCTTCAGTGCCACACTAAGAGAACAAGCAGGATGAGACACAGGCCACCTGAGCATAGCCGCTTTATAATAGCTGCTGGCAGTGCACTGTGCAATGAGACACATCAACTTAACTTCCTCCTCTTCTCACATCATGTTTGGAGTGTTGCCCTTCGGGATAGGCTTGGTTTAAGAAGATTTTTGTTGCAGTGTTCAATATGTAATACCCATAAATCCTATCCACAAACAGCCCAAGGGTCTGTGGTCTTCTGATAGTTGATCCATTTATTTGCCGGTGTGCTTCTCTGTCATGCTGTTGGATAATTACCTCAGGTCTCAGTGGGTGGGTTGATATAATGTTTGTTTGGCAATAGCACTTAAATGGGTCTCCGATTTCAGTAATCCAGGTCATTTTGATTTGTTGTAACTGGAGCCTCTTCATGATTATAATATGTGTATGGTACAGTTGGGGTCATAAGTTTACACATGCCTTGCAGAATCTGCAAAATGATAACAATTTAAAAAAAATAAAAAATTGCATTTTATTTTTTACTTAGTCCTGCCCTGAATAAGCTATTTCACATAACAGATGTTTATATATAGTCCACAAGACACAATAATAAC
>CM074958.1:6469364-6480761 GCA_037577455.1 Pangasius macronema | reverse complement strand
TAATAGTCGCTGATCATCCAGGTAACAACACACAGTATTAAGAATCAAGCGTATGTAAACTTTTGAACTGGTTCATTTGTGTAAACTCAGTTATAATTGTGTCTTGTGGACTATATGTAAACATCTGTTATGTGAAATAGCTCATTCAGAGCAGTAATAAATAAAAAAACAAATTGCAATTTTTATGATCCCTTTTTTTTAATTAACATTTTGCAGATTCTGCAAGGTGTATGTAAACTTATTACCCCAACATACAAACATACAAACAGTGTTTTGTCTACCGGTCCTGCAGGTGTGAGAATGATGAAGACTGGTGTGCTCCTCTGCCGGAGAGGACTTATCGGATGGAGGGTTTAGAGAACGCAGCCACGTTGCCTCTGAGAGGAGAGCGCTGTGGGCGAGCTACCACCTACAGCCAGCCGTTCACAGCTACCCTAAATCTATCTCCTAATGAGGAACGAATGCCAGTTAATCCATGTTTGCAGCATCCTGACTTACTGCTACGGTACACACAAACACACACTTACACACCTACACATCAGAGTCAAGACTAGCCCCCATCTTTCCTGGCTAGCTCCAACATTTCCAGATGGCTAGCAAACTGAATCAACATCCATTCTAATGGAAAAATTGATGGCTAGAGAACAGGCAGGTCAGATGCTGCGTTTATGCAATATACTCTCTGCGCATATTAACAAGGAAGGAACGGTTGGCATTTCAATCAATTTGAGACTTTGCACTATTGATACTAAAGGTAGTAGTGTGCTGTTTATGCAATAGGAATGGTGATTGGTCCCTGTTTTTTTAACAAAGTGGATTATTTTGGATCTTTGTGTAACCAAGTGCAACTATCTTCTAGCACAGACTTTAGATTGATGGAGCCTGTCAGTGACAGTTTTGTCAAGTGATTACACAGAGTTAAACACCCCCAAGTCTTCACATCAGCAGTGATGTGAAATACAGTCGTGAGTGTAATGAACCTGAATGAAGCGGGTTATTTACTCTGTCATCATTTTTCCCCAAAAAATTCTTCAACCGTAATAGTTTCATTGTCAAGCTATTGATAGATATTAGATTTTAGCCTTCCATCTAATATCACGACCAGCCATCACTGTGTAATAATATTCACAAGAATGATAAGAACATTTACAGTATATCATTTCAGATTAAATATCCTTTTAGCTGGGTAAAGATTTTGCTAGCATGTAGACAGGATACACTGTTATAAAATGGCTGGCTAGGTATGATCCATCTTACTTATTCATGGGTCATTATTTGTAGGGCATTTGTTGTTATGCCATAATTCATTTAATTACAGAAACGGTTGTACATTCACATACAGCGACTCTTGTCCTTTGTCATGTGACCATAATTACTGGTACCATTCAAGTGATGGCCAAAAAAATGACTAAAATAAACATTGTACATCAGGGGTATTCAATTTTAGCCACAAAGGATTGGTGTTGCTACACACTTTCATTCCAGCCAGTCAGGGTCACCTGTAAAATTCATGTCATCCATCAACAAGGTCAAAACCAAACAGCTTTGTAAAAAAGAGACAGATGATTATAAAAATGCATAAACAGTTAAATTTACGATTCAGCACAATCAGGTCCTTAATAGAAAAGGTTCACATCTGTAACAGTTAACAGTTGGTTAGAAAAAGGACATTATCATACTAACTGTATATATTTATTTTAAATATCAATTGTAACAGTGCCAATAATGTTGGACCATGTGTTTTGCAGAGAAAGATGCACTTAAGAAAATGTTTTGTGTTCAAATATATTGTGTTAAAAATACAGTTACTGTATAATCATCCCATACTATGTGTAAAAAATATAGTATCATACATTTTTTTGCATTTTTTCTTATTTACTTATTACTTCAGATCTGCCACACTAACATACATACAAGTGTGATCATCAGGTAGAAGTTAAAATGTTCTTGGGTTTGTGTTTATCCAGCAGTAAGGGACCATGCGTACCAAATTCCAAAGCAACTCCGCCCAACCCGAACCTACTCACCAACCTGGAATCACACAACAGCAGCCTGCCCCGTCTGCCAGGCCACTGGAGAGAGATCTGTCAAGTAGACAGGTCTCAGCACTTAAAAGGTAAACACTCTACCAAATGATCTGTTTCAAAACACTATACCCATCACTGGGATCCATCATGGGCTAACATAGTATTACATGTTCTCTAATTATGCCATTTCTCTCTCTGATTTTATCCTTAAATAGGTGAGATTGCTTTATTTGTGCATGAGAAAGCAATTTCATCCCCCACTGAGCAGCTACGGTCCAAAAAGACATCAACCAGAGATGGACCTCGGAGAAGAGAAACCTTGAAACCAGGAGGTCAGGATACAAAATGCTTTTTTTCCCATAGAATTAGGTGTTGTACAGTGCATGTAACAAACTCACTGGTTTGTTTATTTGTGCAGATCTGCCCCCTCCACCTGAGCCCCCTCCTGCAGAAGGCTGTCAGGTGGACCTGGCAGCCATGTCGAAGGCCAGAACACAGCCACCTAGCCGAGAATGGAGGGCAGATCAGAGAACACAAAGCCAGTGGAGCACAGAAGGTCTGAAAACCTGAAAAACTCACTCACAAATGGGGTCAGTCACCCATCCTGTAACTCTTGTCAGTCCAGCAATGAATGGTCACAGGATGCCAGATGAATTTAAACAGCTCTATTCATGTTTAAAGTCAATCACAAACAAAAGGATATGCTCTTATAAGGCCAGACCCCTAATTTGCTTCCTTTCTTTCAGTGCATTCTGTGCATTCTGTTTAAGTCTAAGTGTTTTAGTGTCTGTTTGAGTGTAAATGCTGAATGCTGTGTTTATATACAGATGAGGAACTTATCCATTACAGTGTGAATATGCAGTCCAGGAATCACATGTCCAGTCAGTGTTCTCCTCCTCCTTCCAGCTCTTGCTCTCGTCCCTCCACAGCTTCCCACACCAGGAGGAAAAAAGAGGTGGGCTGAGGATGTTAGTTCTGTATGCAAATGTTTGTTTCTTGACTAATTCAGACTAATTTGAACCAATTGAACCAGGCTTCTTGAAAGCATGCATATGTCATATACACAAGAACATATAATTAGATATTTGTTAAACTGTGTGTGTGTGCGTGTGTGTGCGTGCGTGTGCGTGCGTGTGCGTGCGTGTGCGTGCGTGTGTGTGTGTTTCCAGACTGCTTGGTTCAATAGGCCTTAGTTAATTACAGTATTTACTGCTAACACAGACCACACAGTGCAGTAGAACAGAAATCGATATGCAGCAACACAACAACACATGTGACAAACACAAAAGCGATTTAATCACCAGGTTCATAATTGGCCTTTCATTGATAAACAATAACGTGCTTTTAAGAAGGAGTGATGAAGATTTGATTAGAAAAAACATCATCCCTACGTTTGTGGAGTGAAAAGCAATCAGCCACGCAGGAGAGCATCTCACCTTTTGTGCTCCCCGCTGTCCTGCACCAGCAGTTTATGTAACTGTGTTTGTTTGCTTGCAGAACGTGATGTGAGTGGAAGAAGATGATGATGAATTTCTTCTCAGTGTCCTGCTGTGCCATGTGATCCGACAAACTTTTATTGCAAATGATGTCCAGTAGAACACAAGAGCCATACAAGTGTGATTCCCATCCACCTGCTTAAGCTATTTATTTATTTATTTATTTATTTATTATTTTATTCTGTTGTTATTTTTGTATGATTCCTTGCTATGTTGAACCCCTGCTTTTATGCATACAATCTTTTTGACTGTGCTTTGTGTGAGTGAACAACAAAATGTTTCTGAATGTATTATTTTTTTTTTTTTCTATTTACCTTGATACCTCGATGTTTACATTTAATTCCATGCTGGTTATGTTGTGTAATACTAGAGTCTCTGCATCTAAACCCATAACAGTTTTATGGTAGAATAGTACAGCAGTTTAAGGTCCAGCATCACTGCTTCAATTCTGTCCACACTGCAAAGCTGTCATCTGCTCCAGAGAGATGAGTCTCGCCTGCTGAGCTGCGCTGCTGACATAAGCATTAAGAAACCGTGCAAGCTAAAGTGCTAATGTTACAAACACTGAATGGAAGTAAGCAGGGCATATTCATATTATACAAATGAGATGACCATGTTGACCACATTAGCATTAAAATTGTTTATGTCCTCTGTCGTATTTTGGATTGTGCAAGAAAACACAATAAAGCAAATGTTGAAATACATTTTTTTGAAATAATAAAAGGATGGAGTTTGTCTGGAAGCTTTTTTTATTAACAGGTTGGGATGATTGAACTATGACATGTAAACTACACTGGGCTCTGTTTCCATTTCAGTGCAGTGTAGTGTGCCAGTGAACACCAGATTATTTATTGTTTTGTTTTGTTTTTTGTTCGGGCAAAAGCCTTTTTTTTCACATTTACATACTTTTGCTAGTATGGTCCTTTGGTGAAGTTGGTGAAGTGGTGCAAAAGGGGGTGTTTTTAAACCTATTTTTGTCCGAATAGGTGCATGCATCACTGCCTCCCAAGATCCCACTTGAGATGCAGGGATATTTTACTGACTTCAAGCTCAGAGTTATAGGTCTTTTCCCATTTCTAACAAGACCATTTTGTGGATATTTACTACTGGCCTGTACCACTCACTTCAACCTAAATAGGCCAGTTCCTATCTTAAAAACAACAGATTTCATTATTACAATAGACATAATTCTTATTTATAAGAGCAACCATCTCAGTTGTGGCTATAAAAGGTCAGTTTACAGCAAAAGTGTTTACAAAGCTTCTGTGAGACTCTAAGGAGTTTACTTGTGTGTGTGTAAAAAAAAAATGCTTGGATGGTTGGGTGCTAGTCAGGGACCACCACAGAACTGACAAAGTCATTGTTCAATTTGAATTAGTATTCATGAAAATCCTGTTCAGGAAAGCATTTGTATCCTACAAGAACTCTTGACTTTTTGCACATCTGTGTTTAGGGAGACTCATTAACGTGAAACTCTTGATATATGGAGCTTACACTGTCAAAGTGAAATCGTTCATTTCAAATGCAGACGTGAATGAAATGTACTTTTGCGAACGTTATTTCATATTAATTACTGGAAAGAAAGCGAACCAAAACAAATCCATCAACTAAGACAAATTAGACTAGCTATTCAAAATACTAGCCATTCATTACATTACTACAGCCTTCGCAGCTTTGTAACATAATTTGAACTTTATTAATGCTCTAAAACCGGTGATCAATAAACAGTCAATTTAAATGTTTGTTAATGCACATTTTTTGTACATGTGTAAAATCCATGTGCATCTGAATCCAGTTAATAATAACATTTCTCTAATAATACAACCAATTTATTTACATAATAGTCCACAGTATCAATACTATTAGGACATGCAGCCAGATTTACATTTTGCAGTTTCTTAATATAATATTTACGGTACTTGGCAGATGCCCTTATCCAGGGCAACTTACATTTATTTCATTTATACAACTGAGCAGTTGAGGGTTAATGGTCTTAGTGGCAGCTTGGCAGTGCTGAGGATTGAACTCATGACCTTTTGACCAGTAGCCCAATGTCTTAACCACTGAGCTACCACTGCCCGCTAATATGGTGAAAGTGATTACTTTTTTGGAGCCACAGTGAAGCAGCTTATTCAGATAAATCTCACGATATATAGCAATTTGTTAAAAACAGGCATGGGAGAGATCACATATTTAGAAGTCACTGATCGACACAGGCAGCATGGTGGCACAAGGGTAACATTGCCACACAGCTCCAGCATCCTGAATTGATCCTGAGCTTGGGTTACTGTCTGTATGGAGTTACTGTATATATTCTCCCTGTGTCTGTGTGGGTTTCCTCTGGATTCTCTGGTTTCCTGACACCTCTCAAATATTTACCAGTAGGCGGAGACACCCAGGATAAGTTGTTAATTTAGATGAATGAATTTAAGCCTTTTTATTAACCTTTAAACATGTTCCCTTGAAGTGTGATCAGGCACGATTAATACATAATTAACCCATGTGCATTCAGTTTTACAAAAACCTTAAGCGTGTATGTAACTTACATCATGTTAATGAAGCAACCTACTGAATACAGCTCAAAGCAGAGCATCACCAGGGATGAAACCCAGCGTCTGGTGATGTCTATGCGTTCCAGACTTCAGGCTGTAATTGAGCAAAGGATTTACAACCAAGTATTAAAAAGTGAAAGTTTGATTTATGATTATTATTCTGTCCCATTACTTTTGGTCCCTTAACAAGTAGGAGGCACATATGCAAACTGTTGTAATTCCTACACCGTTCAATACCCTCAAATTAAAGCTGACAGTCTGCAGTTAAAGCACATCTTGTTCGTTTCATTTGAAATCCATTGTGGTGGTGTATAGAGCCAAAAATGTTAGAATTGTGTAGATGTCCCAATATTTATGGATCTGACTGTATTATATTATATATTATATATTATATATTTTAAGACTGGAAAAAGACCAGTTGTTTTTTTTTCATTCTTCAACTGTCCAGTTTGGGTGAGTCTGTGCCCATGGTAGCCTCAGATTCCTGTTCTTGGCTGACAGGAGTGGAACCTGATGTGGTCTTGTGTTGTTGTAGCCCATCCTCCTCAAGGTTCGATTTTTTGTGCATGCTGAAGATACTTTTCTGCTCACCACCGCTGTATAGAGTTATTATATGAGTTACTATATCCTTCCAGGCATCTTGAACCAATCTGGCCATTTTCCCCCTGACCTGTATTATCAACAATCTGTTCCCACCCAAGAACCGTTGCTCACTCATTTTTTTGTTTTTCGCACCATTCTGTGTAAACCCTAGAGCCTCGTGTGTGAAAACCCCAGGAGATCAGCTTTTTCTGAAATACTAAAAAAAAAAAAACCCATCTGGCACCAACAACCATGTCATGGTTAAAGTCACAGAGATCACATTTTCCCCCATTATGCTGTCTGATGTGAACATTAACTGAAGCTCTTGACCTGTAGCTGCATAATTTTATGCATTGTGCTGCTGCCAAATTATTAGCATTAGCATTAACATTATTAGTGATTGGATAACTGCATAAATGAACATATGAGTATATTGCATCACTGGATTTCTGTATGTTTTTTCTTAAATGCAATCAGGCGCATGGTAAAATGTTTTATGTAGGTCAGGCTGTCAACTGAATGTAAAAGTGAGACAAATTAGATTTTAATAGTGCAGCGTAGTGGCTTTATGGCTCGTGTGAGTGTAACCTATCATTCCACATCAAGTTGTATAGCCACAGTTAACAACTGATTAATTATTTCTTGTTAGTGAATGACTCTGTGTAATGCAATCTAGCCACGTTAAACACATTTTCACTGGATTTTAGTTCTATTGTGGAGGGTAATAGCATTGGGTTAGGATGTTGACCAGGTCACTTAAACCCAAATGGTGGTTGAAAATTACTACATTGCTGAGCTGTAGACACCCAAGTTGTTATGGCGACTGTGTGTGTGTGTGTGTGTGTGTGTGTGTGTGTGTGTGTGTGTGTGTGTGTGTGTGTGTGTGTGCGCGTTAAATGAGCAGGGTTTTTTTATCTTTCATAAAAAAGCTTCGGGCTGTGCTTTTATCTCCTAAACACACTTAGTGTGAAAGAAGTCTTACTCAACTAAAACATAATAACATGATATTTGTGCACATTTCAAAATCATGAGCAATGAATATCAAACTCAGGATTAGAATTAATTTGACTCCAGAGGTAGCCAGTAATCCAAGATAATATTTTGAACCAGCTAAATGTATCATCAATAGTTATGTAGCTATTGTATGAATAATTTTCAAAGAGTTTCCATTTACATAGTTCTGCATCCCCAACCCAGCATGCTAGGTTGCCCATTATCAACCTGTGAACAGTGGACTCTTGCGTTCAGTGTTATGACACGTCTGCATTTTGAAATAGTGTGGCTGTAGTGTTTCCAGCATCATTATTTACCTTTGTCAGTGCAGCGAAACGGCAAATTGTTCTTCAGGTTTCTCTAATGCCACTAGGTATTGGCAACAGAACATTTTGAGAAATAAATGAAGAAATGTTCTGATTACTGCTGTGTGTACAGTGTCTTCAAAATTTAAGACCTCTTTAAGCTTCAAAGCTTTCCAGCTCAGAGTTGTCTCGGGAGATGGTTAGTTAATGTATGCAACCATTCCACCCAAGATGAAGGCCTGTAGCAGACATTGCAGAGCATATCAGCTAGTTGAACCCTTATCATTGTAATAATTAAACACTTATTACTTATATCAATTAAACATAGCAGCACTTTTACATGCTGATAACATTTCTAACATGCCTTAGCAATTACCTGTATTGTGTATGGATTATTGTGGTTAAAAAAGCAAACTGACATAATAACTTGTCAAAGAAAATCATGTAATAATTTAATGTACAGTCCCCTCTGAAACTACTGGAAAGGCAAAGCCAGTTCATTTGTTTTTGCTGTAGACTGAAGACATTTGGGTTTGAGATCAAAAGATGAATATGAGAAGAGTTATATATGACAGAAGCATTGTGAAAGCTGTGAAGAAAACCCCCCAAAAAAACATTCAGTGACATCACCAACAACCTCCAAAGGGTAGGGTGAAGGTATCACAATCCACCGTTTGAAGAAGACTTTCAAGAGCAGAAATATAGAGGCCATACCCCAAGATGCAAACCACTCATCAGCAGTAAGAATCGGAAAGCCAGATTAGAATTCACAAAGGCATACCGAGTATACAAAAATTCTGAAACCAAGATTAATCTCTACCAAAATGATGGAAAGGACAAAGTGTGGAGAAAGAAGGGATCTGCTCATGATCAAAAGCATACAAGCTCGTCTGTGAACCGTGGAGGTAGTGTCATGGCAGTGGCTTGGTCTTCCATTGCTGCTTCTGGAATGGACTCACCGATCTCTACTAATGAGGTCACTCATGATGGTAGCAGCAGAATAAATTCAGAATTTTACAGGAACATTTAGTCTGCCAATTTACAGAGAAATGTATCCAATCCAATTGAGAGGAACTTCATCATGCAGCAAGACATTGACCCAAAACACACTGCTGTCTCAGACTTCCTCAGGGGTAAAAATTGGAAGGTTTTCTCCTGAAGAGGAGACTGAAGGGAGAAACCCCCCAAAATAAACAACAACTGAAAGAGGCTGCAGTAAAGCGTCACAAAAGAAGAATCTAACAATTTGGTGATGTCAGTGAGTCGCAGACTTGATGGAGTTATTGCAAGAATGGGATATGCAACCAAATATTAAGCATGATTCACTTTACATTTCTGGCAGACACCATTACCCAGGGCAACTTACAATCATCTCATTTATTCAACTGAGCAGTTGAGAGCCTTGCTCAAGATTTGAACTTTCAACCTTCCGATCAGAAGCTCAACACTTAACCACTGAGTTACCCCTGCCATGTTAACTACTTTAATTTATTTCAAGACTTATCTGTTCCTATACTTTTGCTTTTCCTATACTTTATCTGTTTCTATACTGTTGCTCGCCAAAACATTGGGTGGTCAGATACAAAAGGTTCTGTGTTTTATGTTGTTTAACACATCTAGCTGTAAATACCAAGAAATAAAAGCTGAAATCCTAAACCCTCGTCTCATGTCCATCTTTTGATCTCAAACCCAAATGTCTTTGGCATATAGCACAAAGAAATGAATTGGCCTTGCCAATCCAGTAGTTTTGGAGGGGATTGTATGTGTCTAGAAACTAATATCGCAGGTGATCTAATTTCAACTAAAGACACCCAGTTTGGCAAATTTTTACTTTGTAGTGAACTTTAAGATCAAACTTTTGCTTGGGTGTTTGTTTCTGTCAGTAGGTATTTTAGAATGCGGAAGTCTCAACTATCTGACCAAAAAGCTTAGATGTGAAAAAAATAAAATAACACACACACACACACACACACACACACACACACGAACTGTGTTAGCAGTGTTACCAACAAACCCATTAGCATTAGTCTCCCTGCTATAACATGTGCTGAATAAAAAAACACCAACTGCGCAGAGCTAACTGTAGTCTCTACTGGAGTGGCTGGATTGTTTTCAGCTTTGGTATTGTTTTCATATTAATATTACTTGGGAAAAAAATATGATATTAATTTCTGCTTGCTGATAGCTGCCATTTTTGTTAGCCAAACGTGTGCAACCTCGTTTTAGAGGATTTAGTGTAAGCGTCCTTGATTGACCAAACTGTTGNTATATCATACGTTTGAGAAAATATACTCAGTAAATAATTAAAATATATATTCAATACAACCATGCATGATAGTTTTAACCAATATTATCCATTGTTCTAACTAATTTATTTATTTATTTATTTATTTATTTGACTTTTTATAGTTACTGCTGCATCTAAGATGCTATTGAGCTACCACTAGGGGGAGCTGCAGCTCCATTCAATCTGTGCAATAGTGTGATATCTGCGTATAACGTTTTTAAGGTTTGCGGATTTTGGACTGTTGGCTTTCAGAAATCAGGAACACTTGTATGCAAGCCTCCACGTGTGTGACACTACCACAAAAATATGCCATAAAAACTATATGGCCAAAAGTATGTGGACACCTGACCATCACACCCATATGTGGTTCTTCCCCAAACTGTTGCCACAAAGTTTGAAGCACACAATTGTCTAGACTGTCTTTGCATGCTGTAGCATTAAGAATTATCCTTTACTGGAACTAGCAGACATAAGCATGTTTTAGCCTGACTGTACCCCTGTGCACAAAGCAAGCTCCATGAAGACATGATTTGCAAAGAGTGGTGTTGAAGAACTTGAGTGGCCTTCACAGAGCCCTGACCTCAACCCTACTGAATACCTCAGGAGAGTACAAAGCAAACAGGATGAATGCTAGGAATTCACAAATTAATCCTTATAAACTGACTGCAAAGTGTAAATTCCTAGTAATGTATCATCTAAGAGAGAAAGTTCAATGTTTTTATAGGAATCTAGCTCAAAAATGGAATGTCTTAGTTATTAATGACCTGTCTCGTGGCTCCCAGAGAGAAAACGTAGAAAAAGATGATAAGCTGGATCTAAAGAATCAGAAATGATCTTCTTTGCTCACTTAGGAGTGTTCTGAATAATATAAAATAATTATTCATTTTATATGATGTATGAAATTATGAGAGAGTTAAGGGAGGCCTGTTCCAATTATGACTTTGAAGTTTGCTCCAGAACTGAATATCTGTACACCCTCAGATTCATGCAGTTATCTAATCAGCCAATGCTGTGGCAGCAGCACAATGCAAAAAATCATGCAGTTACAGGTCAAGTGCTTCAGTTAATGTTCACATCTAACATCAGAATGGGGGAAAAGTGTGATCTCTGTGACTTTAACCATGGCATGGTTGTTGGTGCCAGATGGGCTGGTTT
>CM074958.1:6408326-6453850 GCA_037577455.1 Pangasius macronema | reverse complement strand
AGATATATATATATATATATATATATATATATATATATATATATATATATATATATAATAAGGTGTCTTGATAATGTCTGCTGAAATTTCATATTCCTAATTTTATTATAGTTGCACCATTTCATGATTTTACTATTGGAAAACAAAAGGGGAAAACAATCAAATATAACAATCATGTTTTTAAATTGTCAATTAAAAGTACTTTGTCATCAGTATTAGTGTGGCCCTCTGTATCTAGTGCTAAATGGTTTTGTATTTTCAGCAAATTCCCTTCAGCGATTGACTGCGTCTCTGGCAGCTCTATTGTCCTCAGTGCTGTGCTGGTGCCTGAACACGACAGAAACGCATCTGTCTATGGTAGTGCAAGAACTGTCTGTCCTGGTCTAACTGAGCTCAAAGTATTTAATTCAACAAAGTAGGTGAAGAATACATAAAGGTAGGTTTTGGGTGTATGTGCATATAAGATAGCTTTAAATTGTTATATATTTGCTGGAAAATGCTGGAAAATTTAAATAATTAGGGTGATTATGTGGTATATGCACTTATGTATGTACTTTACAGAGCATTTTTTTTAAAGTTGGATTTTAATTATTATTTTTATGTGTATTCTGTAATGTGTAACTTTTTTTTTTTTACTTAAACTACTTAAATACATAACAAAACATAGTATGGTGGAAGGAGTTAAGATATTTTTGAAAATGAAATGTTTCTACCTAGGTTGCTAATGTGTAAGTCATGTTTTAAATATGCAGGACTCCTAAATGATTATCAGAAGTATTCAACATTTTGTAAGTGAAATCACTTTAAGATAAGGGCCACTATTTGCCCTTTCACTGTGAATCAAGTAATAAACTACATCAGAACGAATTTCCCTACAGCAAATAAAATAAATGAATCTAATGTAGAGCTGATGCAAGAAAATCTTTCATCATACCACCTACAGGTGAACGATGTACAGCTTTATGGGAGGCGGCTTGTTCTGTGCTGGAGTTGGGAATATACTGCTGGTGGTCTCTACAGCCACAGATTACTGGATGCAGTATCGCCAGGCCAGTGGTTACATGCACCAGGGCCTGTGGCGCTACTGCGTGCCTGGGAAATGCATGTTACACACTGACAGCATTGGTGAGACGTAGGAAGCACTTATATAGAATGTTTTTTCACAGAGTAAAACACATCTACACAACTTTTTTTTTTCCCTAATACAGCTTACTGGGATGCCACCCGTGCATTCATGATCCTGGCCATCCTTGCGTGCTTCTTTGGCCTGCTTATAGGCATCATGGCTTTCATTAACTACAGCTCTTTTGGTTTCTTCGACAAAACATTCGCTGCTGGAATTCTCTATTTCATTTCATGTGAGTGTGCTCAGTCTCAGTGTCAAACCTCAGTACATTAGCATGTTCAGTCACATAAGTACATTAGTTATGTACTTCCATAAAATATTTAAGAATCATTTTTAATTATATTAATCTTCCAGATAATAGGTTAGGCCATTTATTACTTCTTTTACTTTTTTCAGGCTTTTTTGTACTTCTGGCAATGGCTGTATACACTGGGGTGACCGTGAACTACTATGGGAAGCGATACGGAAGCTGGAGATTCTCCTGGTCATATATAATAGGCTGGGTGTCAGTGGTGCTTACATTCTTTTCAGGTATAAAGTTTTATAAATATTCTACATAAATTTGGACAGATACAATGCCTGGTCTATAAAGTGGTTACTGAGACTCATCGTGTCTCGTTTTTGCAGGTATGTTCTACATGTGTGCTTATCGGATGCAAGCACCAATAGGCCCCATGTCACGCTGAGGCATCTCATCCTAGATCAACTCATCATTCAGTCTGATTGTGATCCACCACATGATCCTGGATGCTTACATTTTAATTCATTTGTTTACCTCACGGTTAACGAATAAAACGGTTGGGACAAAATATGTGCTACTTTAATTCACAATAAAACAATCCTAAAGAATATAGTAATTTGGCCTGGATATATTGCTGCTTAAGAGACCATTTATTAACAGATTGGGTCTTAAGACACAAATAATAAAAACAAATGTAGAAATTAAAGATTTAATAAAAATGTAGGTAGTTAGATCTTCAAGTTGTTTATTGTGAAGTTAATGAGAGTGAGACACATATGGAACATGTGCATAAACATGCTTCTCAGTGAACAAACTGACGGGTGTATCCCTAGCGCTTCTAAAGAAAATCAGCACCTTAATATAAATGGTATTACAGCCGTGTTTAGAAACATGCCACCAAAGAAAAACCTGACTCCATCATCATGAGTAGAAATTAGAAGAAAATGGTGAACAGTTTAGTCAACTTCCTCAATAGTTGGTCCAGAAGATCCTCCTCCAGGTGCAGCGCCACTCCCTGGGAATCCGCCAGGCATCCCACCTGGCATGCCACCCGCACCCTGGTACAGTTTGGTGATGATGGGGTTGCACACCTTCTCCAGCTCCTTCTGCTGATGCTCAAACTCGTCCTTCTCAGCAGTCTACACAAATGGCAAGAGCAACAAATAACAGAAGAAGCACAGTGACTGGTATTTTCATTTATAATTTAGGCATAGCAGGCAAAGAAAATAATTGATGCTCTGAACTTTTTGCCTTAGACCTATGAATCGATAAAAATTAACAACTGTATAATTTAGCAGAGCCCTTGATTACACCTCAATTATCCAGTTTAACATAGCGATACTTCAAGGATAGCTATGATGCATGTTAATAGCTTAAATTTTTGTTGTGTTTGTCAAACTACAGAGTGGAATTGTAAAGCAAGTCACCATGCAAAGAAAGGACATGGACCAAGAACAGGTCGGTCGACTATTGGAGTAACGTGAATAGGTCCTAGAAGACGAACAGGAGTAGTCTGATCTTTCCTTTCAGTTTCTCATCCTCAACAGTAGACTTCATGTTGAAAGCATAAGACTCGAGACCATTCTTTGCGGATACTTTCTCTCGCTGGACATCATCCTCAGCTTTGTATTTCTCTGCTTCCTGGACCATTCGCTCAATGTCCTCCTTGCTCAGACGTCCTGAAAACACATTGATGAGAGTTTTAATCCCTATTGTAGAAGGAAAACATTTTATATTATATATATGGTAAACAAACTCATGACAGTTGTGCTACCTTTGTCATTGGTGATGGTGATCTTGTTCTCCTTGCCCGTGCTCTTGTCCACTGCAGAAACATTCATGATACCGTTGGCGTCGATGTCAAAGGTAACCTCAATCTGAGGAACACCCCGTGGTGCAGGAGGAATGCCCGTCAACTCAAACTTTCCAAGCAGGTTGTTGTCCTTAGTCATGGCTCTCTCACCTTCATACACCTGGCAGGGCACAAGTAAGAAAGAATCTGCTGTAAATAGAAAATAGACATTTTTCCCCCCCTCAGGTTTATGAGCTGTCAACATCAATTAGACAGTCTCACCTGAATGAGCACACCAGGTTGATTGTCTGAATAAGTGGTGAAAGTCTGCGTTTGCTTGGTCGGGATAGTAGTGTTGCGTTTGATCAGGACAGTCATCACTCCTCCAGCTGTCTCAATACCCAGTGACAGAGGAGTAACATCCAGCAGCAGCAGGTCCTGAACATTTTCTGACTTGTCTCCTGACAAAATGGCTGCCTGGACAGCTGCAGAGCAAAAAAATAAACAAATAATAATACTTGTTGTACAAATATTAGCACTGTTGTGAAACCAACATGACCGCTGGCATTCAATGATTATTCAATTTACCTGCACCGTAGGCAACAGCCTCATCAGGATTGATGCTCTTGTTGAGCTCTTTTCCATTGAAGAAGTCCTGCAGAAGCTTCTGAATCTTTGGAATTCGGGTAGAACCTCCGACCAGGACAATGTCATGGACTTGGGACTTGTCCAGCTTAGCATCACGAAGAGCTTTCTCAACAGGGTCCAATGTTCCACGGAACAGGTCAGCGTTCAGTTCTTCGAAGCGAGCCCTGGTGATGGAGGTGTAGAAGTCAATGCCCTCGTAAAGAGAGTCGATCTCGATGCTGGCCTGAGTACTGGAGGACAGGGTGCGCTTGGCTCGCTCACAGGCAGTACGCAGACGCCGCACAGCCCTCTTGTTGTCACTGATGTCCTTCTTGTGCTTTCGCTTAAACTCAGTGATGAAGTGATTGACCATGCGGTTGTCGAAATCCTCACCGCCCAGATGGGTGTCGCCAGCTGTGGACTTCACCTCAAAGATTCCGTCTTCAATGGTAAGGATGGACACGTCAAAGGTTCCACCACCAAGATCGAAGATCAGGACGTTTCTTTCTGCTCCCACCTGCAGAAGAGGTATTACGAATTAATCAGAAGACATACACATGTTTTTGATTACAATTACTTTTCTACTATTACTGTGATGTATTGCAAGCACACCCACTTTCTTATCCAGGCCATACGCGATGGCGGCTGCAGTTGGTTCGTTGATGATCCGAAGGACGTTTAGTCCAGAAATGGTCCCTGCATCTTTTGTAGCTTGTCGCTGAGAGTCATTGAAATATGCGGGTACTGTAATGACTGCATTCGTGACAGACTATTAGGGGAGAAAGTATTTGCAGCTGTTAAAACTGTTACCTAAAACGTTCCAGTGAAGGTTGAAACTAATGTACACTCCAAACAAGTGTTCACTGCCAATGTTTTCATGTGAAACATGGTCTAACAATTCCAGCATACAGTGCATGACCCTGAGTCAACAAACAAAGGGAACATAAGCATTTCACAGAAGACAGCTTAAACATGTTTATCAAGTGGCCAAAGCAAAGTTACAGGACCAAAGACATGGAGTTCATTCTCACCTTTCCAAGATAAGCTTCTGCAATTTCTTTCATCTTTACTAGCACCATTGAGGAGATCTCCTCTGGAAAAAATGTTTTAGTCTCTCCTTTGTATTCAACTTGAACTTTAGGGCGTGAGGCATCATTGATTACTTTGAATGGCCAGTGTTTCATGTCGGCCTGAACAACCAGGTCGTCAAATCTCCGTCCAATCAGCCTTTTTGCATCTGTACATGGAGCCCAGGGGGAAGACGTATACAAGTTCTAGTTAGCCATCTCATAATTCACACATACAATTTGTGACAAAAGGATAAACAGAAGCAACTCTAATGCTTACCAAACACTGTGTTGGTAGGATTCAAGGCAACTTGATTTTTGGCAGCATCTCCAATCAGCCTCTCTGTGTCAGTGAAGGCGACATAACTGGGTGTGGTCCGATTACCCTGGTCATTGGCAATGATTTCAACTTTGCCATGCTGAAAGACACCCACACACGAGTATGTCGTGCCAAGGTCAATTCCAACTGCTGGTCCCTTCGACATGGTTTCTGCTGCCTGCAAATACAAAGTTTACTGATAAGACATTTTGTTTGGTCCCCCCCCCCACTACAAAATGTCTTGCTTTTTTTTTAAACCCAAGAGGATTCTGTTCCTGACTGTGTGGTGACAGCTCGACTAATCCAACAGTCTTTTCCCCCTCCTCACTGGCAGTCAGCTTCACTTACTTTCACTATCCGCCACCTGTTCAGCTGATCTCTTAACAGACCTCAGCTGTCTGTGTGACCTAAAGATCCCTCAGGAATAATTAACCTTTATTTTCATGCCTGTAGACTAGAGTTGAAAAGGCTATGTACAGTTGTTTCTTATAATAAACCTCAGAAAAAGTTTTGCCTGCCACTTGTAGTATCTTACTTTCATTCCTGAGCTCATGCACAGGGTGGTCCTTTTACAGACCTCGGCTGTCTTTGCTGCCTGGAGATAATTTTGACAGGCATGAGGAGAAAGTGGAACTGAAATCACCAAAGAAAATGAAATATTTTTGCTATCACACCAGCATACTTTCGCTTCAGGATGAGAGGGTTGCTTCTTTTCTACAGTCTTTCGCCAGTACGGATAGGAATCATTTCTGCAAACATTACATAACAGCTGATGGGAGTGTCTTGAATGCCTTGTATGGGCAGATTTCGAAACAATCGTGAATGCCTGCTAGAACATTCTGCGTTGGCACAAACTCACGCCGACTCAATACTAGCAAAGCAAAACTACCCAGCACTCCAGTCATCAATACTCTGAAACACTCGTACGGAGGTACAACGTCTACCTCTACATATTGTTTACACTCTAAACTATTTTTTATCCAAAATACATAAACACTAGCAGAACTTTTTGTACGGTTCATTTTTACAGACCTAGCTGGATGTACTTATTGGAAAAAAAGGGGGGGCTTTACAGGTCTTCTTACCTGTTAACACTTTTCAGAGTTCGCCTCTTTTTAGCTGCTTTCTCCCGCTGTCACTGCAATGCACGTCCTCAGCGCGTCTGCAGCTTGCGCGCGCAGCCGCATCTTTTATACCGCCTGCTGGATTCCGCTACTAACGCCCATAGAACAGTCCAGAACATGGAAGGTGGGATGCAGCCAATCAGAATCGAGAAAGCGAAAGAAAAAAAAAAGCGCCGACCAATCAGAAATGCGGAACTGTTCCAGGCTCACTTCACACCACAAACGGAAGAAACTGTGAGCTTTGGCTAGGAAGAACTCGGCTTATACTTAAAGCTGTTCAAGGGTGCAACAATATCCAAAGAAACATTTGAAGAGTAGGTGAAAGTTGTCTCAAAGGAATGTAACACCACTTTTGGGTGATAAATTACATAAGCTACTAGTGGGTTTAACCCCCTGACACTTTACTCGTTACTGCTTCCAGATGCATCCACAATTCAACGCCTTTCTTATAATAAAGTGAATATAATAGTACAGAGTTTATAATAACAAACTCTTGGATTTGTACAGGACTACTGGAGCATGCTGAGGTATTCAGGCTGTCAGCCAAATTCTTGGAAACACACCCTGTCTGCTGTTTGTTCAAGGGTGGGAAGAACGGTCTAGAATAATCTTGACTCAGCTGCAGAATGCGGGTGTGAAAAGTAACAAGGCACTCTATAAGGCTGACTGTCAACATATACACACTACTGAATAACATACTGTAGAAAGCTATCTCTGTTATGCATTTAATTAAAAGTGTAGTATACAATTACATTTTGGGACAGGCATGATTTTTGTTGGTTTGTATCTATACTCCTGCACACTGGACCTGACATTAGCAGACATTTACAGCCAACGGCCACTTTAATAGGAACATCTGTACACTTGCTCATTCATGCAATTATCCAGTCTCGGTGAGTACGTGTTCAGTACGTCTATGTCCACTTTTCGAAGTCAATTACAAGTCCAGTTTGTAGTTTTACCCCCCGAAATATGATCTCAATGGCTACGTTTACATGCACATCAAATTCCATTTAAGGTCTATACTCGGCTTGCAGCCATATTCCAAATACGAGGTCTATATGCGTACAGAAATCAGAATATTTCTGTATACATGGTTGTTGTAAGTATCCCTGAGTTGCCATTCCTAAATACCTAGCCTACAGCTAAGCATCTGTTAGCACCCACAATTCTTTGCAGACTGTGCATGCACATATATCTCCTTTCAGTGGATTTTCTGAATGCAACAAATTTCCTTTTTAAACAGGCATACTTTAGGGGTGAGAATCAGAATTTGTGCAATCAGAATATTGTCTTAATCTGAATTGGCCAATCGGATTGTGGCATATGACTCAATAGTAATTAGAATATTGCCAAATTCTGATTAATATTGGAATATTGATATGCTTGTAAACTTATGTTGCTGAGAGAGGTCAGAGGAGAATGGTCAGACTGGTTTGAGCTGACAGAAAGTCAAGTATCCAATCTTTACAAGTGTGGTGAGGTCCCAAAACCCAAAAACAACAGACTGGCCAAGTAAATCACCTCTACCCTCAACCCAATTGATGAGCATGCATTTCAGTTCCTGAAGAGGAAACTGGTGTGCACACATTCACTTAAATTTTAGGGCCTCTTGCTAGTGGATGCTACTGGATGGTTGCTGTCATAGTGTAGTGAGATGTGAGATTTGTGCAGTACTGAATGTTGGACAGGCATTGCCTGGGCTCTATCAGGAACACCTGGCTCCGCCCCTACCCTCAGTGGGATTTCCCTTTGGAGAGCAGTCCCATGACAAAACCCTAAGAAACCCCTTAGAGGTCCTGCAAGCCTGCACAAGGTTCCTCCTGTTTGAAATACTCTATTGTCAACTACATAGAGTATTATGATTTTGTCCCCAGAACTGAATAATGATGAGCACCAGCAGAAAATATCCCCATACACACACCTCACCTTCATTTAACGTGCCTTCTCCAACACCTCACCTATAGAGGTTTGGTTGTAACTAGAATCCACCAAAGCATGATAGGTTTGCCCTTGAATATTCACAGGTATCTCAGCTCTAGCTCTGGAAACCTGAGACATGTCAGGGAGCTGGACCAATGTTCCCACTTCCATGACTGCACTGGTACTGGTAGAGGGACTGTTCCTGGAAATGTCTGGGCTCCCCACAGTAGCAACATGCCTGCCTAGGCCTTAAGCCTATATCCACAGCACCCAAAGCACCCGTCATTTGTAAAGAAAGATGATAGAGAAGGGGGAGAAGGGATTGGGGAAGGAGAGGGTCAGATTGGAGCCCAGATCCAGGAAGTAGGTTTAGGAAAGAATACTCTTCGTTTCCAAGGAGCGGGAATGAGAAAGGGCTGAGAGGGAGGGAGAGAGAAAGAGAGAGAAAGAAAGAAAGAGATGAGGGGACATCTGTCCCCAGATACACCTCATATTGTACTCTGCCAGCAGGATCACCATGTCCAGTGTCTGCTGACACTGCTGCTCCAGTGTTTGGCCAGCCCGCTTAATGATCACCTTCTTTAAATCCCGGTACTCCAGCTGATTTTCTACCAGGAGCAGCTGCGCTGCCAGCTGGGCTTCTCCTGATAGCAGGGGGAGCAGTCAAAATGCCCAGTGCATCTTGAGCCACACCCATGCTACTGCAACACGCTCAAAGAGCACACACTTACTAGAGGTTAAGTAGGACCCCGGAGCAGTAACACTCACACTATCCCCGGGGTCGGTACCGTCCTAACCGATAAGTACTGACAGGCTGCAGCAGGCTCTGGAGTGCATGTCAGTCTTTGGACTAGTTGTAAGCTGGCGAGGGACTTGATGTTCTCAGCCAGTGGCAAGTCTGGTGTATTCATTGCAAATTCTCCCAGGTTTTGGAACCACAGTAGCATCCTGGCTGTCATGACGAGGATGAGACCTCAAGAGGCAGGTACGGTAGGGAGCATTGATCTGTTTATTTTTTTTAACTGCACTTTTCAGCATGGAAACAAATTCTCTATGTAAATACTTTAACCCAAATGCAACTTTTACACACAAGCTCAGCAAGATGATGTCAGATCAAGGTGCTCCGCTCAGTATCACCAGCTCTGTCTGCTCAGGGAAAAACCCTACTGCAAAAGACAATGTATATAAAAAAGTATTGTTAATCACACACACAGGTGTATGGTCATTCATGAAATTACCCACTCCTACTCGAAGACTTCATTCACAAGTGATGCTCAACCTTTTTTTTTTTTTTTTTTAAATTATGCATACTAGTCTATCACTCTGAGATGTATTATTTCATCCGGTTTTGCTTGATATGACAGTGGTAAATGTCTAATAATAATAATAATAATAATAATAATAATAATAATAATAATAATAATCTTACTGGGGTGGTCAGAGGGGTAGCTATATTTCATGCTAGGATGGCACCCCTTACCTATGCCCCTGCTCCCATTTTCAAAACCCAAACCAATAAACAAAAAAATCCAAATTACTGTCGCCGTTATAAAGAAGTTTTTATAAGATCAGTGACCTGACTTTCGGATTTATAAATAAGGATCCAAAACTATAATTTGGGGGCCCCCTTTCACCTGGGGCCCTAGGCTAAAGCCCAGCTTATATGATACACAGGTAATAAGAAAACTGCAGATTGTCAGTGTCAGTAAAGCAGGTCATCACAAGGCTAAAATTATTCAGACATTTACAAAAATTGGGTGTGTCAAAAATCAACATTCTATTTTAAAAGAACTGTTTAAATTAAAGAATACGTTTTTGTTATGAAAGAAAATGCTAGTCACTTATATAATTGTGGTTCCATGAACACTGCTAGGGGATTACCAGGGATGGAAAAAGTCATGAGAAATTATATTTACATATATAATATAAATATATAAGTGAATTACCCAAATGAAAGTGGATGTAACCAGCCAAGAATGTATTCAAGTGAAAGTAAAAAAAAAAAAAAAAAGGCTAGTTTTATATGTCCTCAATGATTAAAATCTAAAAAGTAAAATTTTTTATCTGATGAACTTACGGTAATGTCATATGTAATTTTCATGTGAAAAGTAATTTTAATTACTTATCTAAAACTGTTAAATTAATTGGATTTTTAAAGCAACTATGTGACATATTTTGCCTGAAAATATCATTCAGTCTCTGTAAGTTTGCTTGTTATATGAATAACTAACACTACACAGTTATGCTAAATAGCTAATGAACTAATCAGAAGTAAAATATAATGTAAATAACCCATATTTGCCATTTGCTAGAATTTTAGAATTTGACTTCTGGCTGCTAGCCAATTATCTTAGCTACTGGAACTGATGCTAGCCTAAACAGACACTAGCAAAGAAAACAGTTTGTTGTGTATAGTCTATTATAGCACAAATTTATTTGTTTTGTTTCAGTAGTGCGCATTGATATGTCTATGCACTGGTCTTGTGCTGTGTGCACATGTTAGTACTTGTGCACTTTATGTATAAATTGATGTAGTCCCTTGTAGTTCTGTGTTGTTCTGTGTTTGTCCTATGTAGCACCTTGGTCCTGGAGGAACGTTGTTTCTGGCTGTATGTATGTATATATATACTTGAAATGACAATATACTCCACTTGACTTGACTTGACTTGAAATATAAGATAGAAAGCTTGCCAGAAAGTGATTCAGGAGTTGAAACAAAGTTATATAATTAAAAAGAAAAGAAAAAATAAATCTTCTTTTTCCAATAGCCCCGTTTCTTCACTGTTTTCAGGGAATAGTGATAGGTTTCACATTATTAAAAACAAATCTGGTCTATAATCACAAAACAATATATGAATATTTGATCTGATTAAAAACAGATACAAATACACATACTGCCATTGTGTTACACCACTAATATGCACACAGGAAGGCATCCAGGTGATTCTCACTACCTCTGGCGGTTAGAAGAAGTGAAATAGGACCCGCTTCCTGGAATCCCACTGGGTGATGAGACCAATTATCTTCTCTGTGCACATGTTTGGCTGTAGTGGAATCACTCTCAAGATATAAGAAGATTCAGCAGACTGGGTGTTGGGCTCTTTTGAAGTATGGTTAAGTCTTCTCAGTATTTCAATTTAAATTGCAATTGATCTCACTAGCTACAAAGGAGCAAGAGTGAGATTTTAATATGGCATCCAAAACACAAAATGAGATCAACATTCCCATTCACTGCCTTGAAGTTAATAATACTACCAGTCAGCATACGTGGAAGCCGAGCCAGGACACAATTACTACCCCTTGGGACAGTGGATAGTATATCCAGGAAAAGGCCCACTGTCTCACAAAAGAGATACATGCATTGTCTAACTGAATAAAAAAATATGTTGTTGCATATAATAGCTTACATTTTGGTGTAGCTGGAGGCATATGAACTTTTTACAGCAATATTTAGCCAAAATTATTTCTGTTTAGTTGTAGAGCTGATCAGATATTTTTATTTCATGATTGTAGACTTTTATATTTTCCATGAACAGACATAAGTATAAGAATCTCTCACACACTTTCAGTAACTGCTTTATCCTGGTCAATATTTTAGTAGCAGAAATAACAGTAATTCACAAATGGCTTGCCAACATCTATTTTTTGGCCCCAAAACAGAACAACAGTAAAGCCATAATCTATATATCACTAAGACGCCAGTATTTGCTTTAAAAATGGTTCTTTTGTGAGATTAACATACCTGTCAGATGTTCGGTGGCTAGATATTAAGCTAATTACCTGGACATCTCCACGACTGCCAGTGGAGAACCAATAAACAAAAGCTAAATGTTCTGACTGTAAACCCATGTATTAATATCTACTAGAAACACATCTAGAATGTCACTATTTCAGTGGACTTCTGGGGAGTCCTCATTATTAGACTAATTTTAGAGTGGTGCTAAATGAATTATGACATTATTGTGTTTAATAAAACATCAGTGAAAAAGTTGTGTAAGGTTTATAGTATATGTCCTGGAGTAAAAGTACAAGAGGTTGCTTAAGAAATATCCAGTGCCACAAGATGGAGACACAGACAAAGAAAAGCAAAATGCCCCAAGCCATTACAGAGCAGCGATGCACTGGAGAAATGATCACGTAGCACTTTGATTCAACTCTTCAGAGGTTTCAGAAGATGAACATTAACTGCTATATAGTTGTTACTGGAAAGCAGCTTAAGAGTTAAAGCTGTACATTTCTCAAATTTGCCATAATATTGCACAAAATTTTCTCAGCCCAGTCTGAATGGGTCTTGGATTAGGGGGCATCACTGAAAGGTTTCATGTTGCACTTGTCTTTGTGCTTTCACACCCTTCACCTCAAAGGCAGTGCTAATAAATAGGCTCACTTTCTATAACAAATAGGCTCACTCTGTGGCAAACAGCAAAGGAAGGGGGAACCAACAGTCATATGTCTGACAGATTTTAAACTAATAAGGTAAGATATTGTTATGTTCTTAATACGTCTTTCAAATATATATATATATATATATATATATATATATATATATATATATATATATAGATAGATAGATAGATAGATAGATAGATAGATAGATAGATAGCATAGCAAACTAGCAATATATTTTTAATATATAAACTAGCAATGGTATTTTTTAATTAGATGATTTGATTAAAATATGTTTTAGACATATTTGTTATTCTGACCATATTGGTTCAACTAAAACAAACTGGTAACATGTCTGGTCTGGTTCTGGTTGATTAGCTAGTGACCAGCATGAAAAACAGTGTGTTTTCAGGATAATGTGGCGAGCATTGCTGGTGTGTGTGACTACTCTGACTGTACACTGTGAGGCTCAGACAGGCTCTGCTCTATGCAGACACCACTCTACCTTTAGACAAGCAGGTTAGTATTAAGCTTTGTTAGTTTGACTTATTTTCAATGTTATTTTAATTATCTGAGGATAGAATTCTCAACTGGAAATTGTAATACATACTGTGTGTCACCTGTATAACAGGCTTACCCACTGGGAATTGTAATACATACCATGTTTACTTGTATCATCTGTGTAGCATATCCCTCCTTATAAAGCCCTGGTTCACTACCAGGAACCATTTTTATGTAATATGCCAAAAACTATGTTACTATTGTAGAATGCATTGCTTAAACCTGAGACAAATACATTTTTAGCTGTTTGAGAGATCCTTGAATGAGCTTCAAATATCTTTAAATATCCTGTTAACATCCCATTTGAATTATATTCATTTTTAAAAATTGTGTTTAAAAATTGTGTTAATTCTTGGCATCCCCAAATAAAGGGTTCTCAAAATTTTTATAGCCAGGAGCAGTGAACCCCTCATTACATATTTGTACAAACATAATCTAACCATTAAAATATTAGACATTATTTAAATGTGTACAGTAATACATTGGCCGTAGAACATTTTTATTCCTGAAACTTTCACTTACAGAAAGCATATTATTTAAATTGTCATTAGATTCAAAATAGTATATTTCTAAAACTGTACTGGTGAGAAATTATTGCTGTATTTCACATTTTGTAATTAATTTTTTTCTAACTTTGAGATAAAACACTCCAGACATTTGGATTGACCATATTATGAATAACTGTCTGTCTTTCTCAGCTGACTGGGACATCACAGTAATGTGTGGAACTGATAGTATCCATCTGAGCATCCTACTGTGTCCAGTCTACTATGCTGGCTACAATGAATCTCTTATAGCCCTCAATGGAAAATTTAACACTCCAGCCTGCTGTGGAATTGTAGACTTGAAAGACAACACCCCTGTCCTGAAGTTTAATTTTGCAATCTCTGCAGAGGAGATGTCCCTCTGTGACAATTCTCTTGAGGTACGAACTGTGAATGCATTACTTTCCCCCATCTTAGAAGAAAGATAAGGGTGTTAAAGTGGACCCAGAGTTCCCAGTTTAAACCATGTGTTCTGTTCACTACTTAGCAATCCAGGTGACCTCTTTTGACCTTACAAAGCGATTTAAATGTAAAATTGGTTCTGAAACATGCAGTACAGGATACAGTATTTTTATCTCAATTTTTAGCATTTTTTCATGTTTATTAAGGAATTTGGTCCTTGTAAATAACGCTTTATTTTAAAGAAACATTTTTTTACCCCTTTAAAATGCTGATGTTAACTTGAAAACAACATAAGTGTTTCAGGCTTGTCTTTTTTTAGCTTACAGATGAGGTGGGCACAGACCGATTCTCTGACTCCAGACTCCAGTTTGTCAACATTTCTGGAAGCATCATTTCTTGGGAACCAGTCAGAGACCCCTTCACATACCACCAAAAGCTTATTTATCAATTCTCTTGCCGCTACCCGCTAGAGTATTTGGTCAACGACACTAAAGTAAGCATGTGAGTACAGATTCACTGTTAAAATTTGTGTGCATTTTAAATTCTCCATACTGGTCCTTTTGAAGAATTGCATTGTATGTTGGCAGGTCAAGCATGAACCTAGCTGCCCGAGAGAACAGAGGAAGTTTTGTCAGGTCACTCAGTATAAATCTCTTCACTGTAAGAGTATTGCTTAAATTATTCTGCAACTTTCATTGGCACAACTGGCGCAGGATGTTATAATTATGGTTTTGTTTTTATTCCCAAGAATCGACAATATACACAGCCTCTGAAAATACCTGAAAAAGGGCTACAACTGAAAACTCGGATATATGTGCAAGTCAAAGCAACAAATCTCATTAAAAGGTATTTTTTATATCAGATTCAATAAAATTATTGCCCACATAAAATACGCACAATTTGCCAGTATTATCATATTTGTGGCATTAACGTTTCTTTTTGACACTTTCTATTCTCAACAATTATGTTTTTAAAGATTGAATGTCCTGCTTGATCGCTGCTTTACAACAACAAGCCCTTATCCTTCAAGCACAATTTATTATGATCTTTTTGTTGGGTGAGTATAATGTAAATCAAGAAAATTAAAAAAAAATGCATTCTAGAAAATCATTTATAACAATATTGTAAAGCCAGTTACTTTTCACTGCAGGTGTAGACATGATGGGCAGACAGTTGTGTACTTAAATGGGTTATCCCAAGAAGCACGCTTTTCCTTTGAGGCCTTCCACTTTGTGGAGCACCAGAACAAGACATTCTCCACGTTCTACCTGCACTGTGTCACCCGACTCTGTGAGAATTCCACCTGTCCCTCCATGCTTCCGGTAAGTATATCACCGCAATATTCCATCCCTGTGGCTGAATGGTTCTGATTTTAAATCCCAGAGGCATTAGTTTTGAAAAAATGTTTGCAAGTCTCAAAATGGGCTTTAAACCAGTCCCAAGTCTTTTCTAGTTGTAAGTCCCAAATCCTAGTCCAAGTTGCAAGTCCTTTTTTGTTTTCTTGAGTTGAGTCTATAGTCTGTAAATTTGTGAATTGAGAAATATCAAAGTAAATGTCTGCATCTAAATTACAACATTGTCAGAGCTAAAGAAAATATCCAAACAAGAATACTTAGCTTGTTAGCTTTAATTTGCAGTAATGATGGCAGAATGGAGAAGGGAAACTCCAGTTCTGCTTCCTTTTGTTCTAGACCTCTAGCATGGAGGTCTTTTTACAGAACTAGTGGAGCAGGGGTGTCCAATCTTATCTACCTAAGTGCAGTTGTGGTTCCTGGCTTTGATTACAACCAACAAGGAGCCTAATTCCACCTGTTTAATCAGTTAATCTTGGTGTGGTGAGTGGAAGGTATTTTTTAACAATATCATCAAATCTGTAAGAAGCGTGATAAAGACAATATAAGAGAAAACCGATTACTGCAGCCCGGGACTCTCACCCAGGGACATTTAAACTACAAAAAAGGCAAACGGGCTCATCACACCTAGGAGAACATGTTTCCATCAAGAAAAAGAATGTTTATTATCCAAATTACAGGAATTAATTATAACAAAACCACAGTCAGACAGTGATAAAGTGCACACCCAGGATTTCAACTGAATTGAAATAAAAGGAAGGGAAAATCATATAATCAAACCAATTATTATAAAAAGTAGGCATGTGTAGAAAGCGCCATAAAACAGTCATGGCTGGAAGAAGTAGCAACCGGGTACTTCAGCACACATCTGACACTGGAGACTGACTCAAGCTGGCAGTGTCTGCTAACAATAGGAAATGTGCTAGTACTAACTATAGTCTATTACAGGCACCTCACAGAGATATAAGCAACAAAGTGTAAACTGGACACTAATAATACATACCAAGGCTGCACAGACAATACACATCATGAGCATCCTTTTTTATACAGTGTGCTAATCAGACAACCAGCTATAAATTAGCTCACATGATTAAGGGCGGAAGGGGTCATGTGAGGGCAAATGGAAGGAGGAAGGAAAAGGACAGGGAAAACTGAGCAAAATGAAAAGTTGCATTCACCTGTTTAATAGTAACACTTGTGCCCAACAAACTATTCCTGTAAAGCTGTGAAGCTGTGAAACTTCAACAGCGGCTGGCTGGCAGGCATTTTGTAGGATACAGGATAGACCATGTTGGTGCCCCTGCCAAAACAGAACAAAAAAAAATCAGTTTGGGTCAGATCTTGCTTCCAGGGCACAATTATTCATAAGTATCTGAAATTTAAAGAAATTGACTCCACCATGTGCAGAAACTCCTTAGGAAGGCCCATCCACTCTTAGCCCTGTTGAGGGCACTTACCTACCAGGACTATACAATGGTGCAGCGAACACACTACACAGGATGTACTCCCGAGAGAGTGCCGTCTGCACCCAGAAGTAATCCCAGATCTGGGAAATGTTTGGCAAGGCTCAGTTAGACCTCTTTGCTGATGCCAACTCAACTTATTGCCAATTCTGTTTCTCTTTGGGAGAGCTGAACAGCCCAGTGGCACAGGATACACTGAAGCCCAATCACATGTGTAATATACACTATATGTCCAAAAGCATGTGGACACCTGACATTAGTGAGCATTAGTGTGGTCAGGTACAAATGTTGGGCTTGTTTTACAGTTGGTGTTCCAATTAATCCCAAAGGGGTTCAGTGTGGTTGAGGTGAGGACTGTCAAGGCCACTCGTGTTCTTTCAATGTTGTGGCGACAGTGTGGAGAAGATCCACATACTGCCAGGTGTCCGCAAACATTTTGCCAGATAGGGTATATCAGGAAGCATTTTGTATGAAATATTTTATGTGACAATTATGAGTGTGAGGTAATGTGAAGTTTTTTTTATAAATAAGCAAGACTGTCATTTAAGTAATGGACGTTTGCCATTGTTGCTTATGTACATGAAAGTTTAACCTGTTAAATCTGGTCATGATTGAACCCACTGTACCTGTGGAGGGAGTGGAGTGTTTTTGGTACACGTAAATGTATTTGACTCATGAAATCTGAGGAGAAGCAGCTTTGAATAAGTACAAGTGAAGTACTTGATGTGCAGATATGAATTTTTGTAAACCTAGTGAAATTTGAACTCTGTTTGTCTGCAACCTTTTTTTTTTAAAGAACTGTATAAAGAAAGTAAGAAAGGCAATCCAATTGAGTCAGAATTTAAGCAACGTGGAAACTGTTTCTTCAGGCCCAATCAAGACAAGAACTGACAGTGGTGAGTATAACAGCTAACACTGTTTATACGTATAACTATTCCGTTTATACAAAATAAGGAATTCAATTTTAATTTACATGATACTTTTAATCTTCCTTAAGTTGGATCTCTGGCATCATCCACTCAATGCAAGGAGTACAACAATAAATACGAACATGAACAGTGTCACATCAGGTGAATTCAAAGTATTTCCATTTAATTCATTGAGATATACTTTTCTTTCTCCAGCTGCCTCAACACAGTCTGAGTGTAAAGACTGTGCGACAGGGGTCGCCATACTCACATGCTTGTTGAGTGTTTGTTGTACTGGACTGGTGGTGCAGATTGTGATCTACAGGAGGCGTACATGTTCTTATTAGGTGACCATCTTCCTTAAATTTTCAGACCAGTCAACAAAGCTACTTTATGAAAGAATATCATTTTGTAAAGGACAGATGCCTTTATTTTTTCAAAAAAATATATACTGTATATATTGCATTACTCTTTCCCTGTGGGGAAAAATATATAATTTAATATTAAATTAAAAATATTATTTTTAAAAATGTGACTCTGCTTTATGTACCTTTATATGCTTTTATTGCCAAAATATTCATAATTCCAAAAACTTTCAGTGTGTGTGTATATATATATATATATATATATATATATATATACACACACAGAAGGTTTTTGGATTTATGAAGACTTTGGCACTAAAAGCATATAAATATCCTACCACCAACATATTTCAATGTCAGGATGGTGTTAACTGAGGTATGGCCTGCATTAGTTTTGCACCACACATAGCACTTTAAAGATTGCCCAAATATACTATCTCAGTCTTTACTTGGTCACTCTCGTGCTTTCACATGGCTCTTCTTGAGCAATGGTTTCTTCCTAGCCGCACTTCTATACAGTGATCAGTTAAGAAGAAGAAAAAGCCTTTATTTGTCACATATACATTACAGCTTAGTGAAATTCTTTTCTTTGCATATCTCAGCTTGTTAGGAAGCTGGGGTCAGAGCACAGGGTCAGCCATAATACAATCCTTCTGGAGCAGATACTGTTAAGAACCTTGCTCCAGGGCCCAACAGTGGTAGCTTGGCAGTGCTGGAGCTTGAATCCCTGACCTTATAATCAGTAACCCAGAGGCTTAACCATTGAGCCACTTGAAATCGAACACTTGAAATCGTTGTCTGGTGCGTCTTCACTCCACTCAACAACTGTACTCTATAACTTCTTCAAAATAACTGTTGGCTGTAACATAAACAGAGTGACTCACTGTGGCTTCCCTCACCAATCTCAGTCTTGTTTTTGTGCTGAGTTTTGAGGGAGGGCTTTATCTAAGTAGTGTTTGGGTGGTATGATACAGCTTCCACTTCCTAACAATTGATCTAACAGTGCTTACTGGGGAGTCAAACCTCTTAGATATAATTTTACACCTTATTCTATTACCTTATATTTAACTTCCTTAGAATGCACCTTAGTCTTCATTTTCACTCCTTTCCTTTAGACTGACAGTCTCTCTTCAATGACAGTTCAAATGAGATGTTTTTTTTTCAGAAAGGGAGTGGTTTTAGTAAAAAGTGGTTTTAATATTTCAGAGATGAAGGCCAATTATAAGCGAGTTGTGTCCTCATTAAGACAATATCTTTCATCTAAAGCTTTCAGAACCTGGGGAGGTAAATACTTATGCAAGCAACATTTTTCAGTTTTTGATTTTCTTTTAAATTTTAAACTTTTAAAACTAATAATTAATTGGACTGTAAAGAGAACATTGCTGTTCTCCTACATTTCACTGTAAGAGAAAATGAGTTTGTAACAAAAAATACTGGCAGGAAGATTATGTGTATTTCATATGTTTTTTAGACAAAAACTGATAAAATGCAATGAATACTTTTGCAAGACACTGTATATTCCCTATATTTCTGCAACCTATTTTGTTTAAGGAATGAATTTTGACAAAAAAAAAAAATAAATACTGACAATTCAATGCATTATTTAACATCCAGCCCGGACTATACCCCTCCAGACCACCACAGGGTGTCCTCAACAAGATTTTGAATCTCTTTTTATTTTTTTGCCTTTTCAATTTCCTATTCTAAGACTACATAAAGTGAACGGACACTCTGACACTTTGCAAAGTCTTACAGTTTGTCTCGTCTTCCTAGTAAGTTCTGAGCCTTGTTTTCCAGATGGCTTCTCTGTGTGATAACTTTTTGCCCTGCCTTTGTTTGCCCCTTTGTTTTGATGCTGCAGCTTTTGGTATTTTTGACCTTTACCTGTTCTCTTGGTGTTGATTTTCAGATGTTGTGTTGGATAGACATTCTTCCTGTTCTGATTCTGATATTCTATTTAATAAACCTTGTACACATTGATCCTTATAACCTTTCCCTGAGTCCTCCATTACAGAAGACTTTGTCATCTCCAATGGATCTAGCCAAGGGGTACATGCTACTGAAACAAACATACGTTAGTTTTCAACAGGACTTTTGTGTGGTTGGTCACCCAGAGTTTGTTCACCTGGAATATGGAGGAGATGCTGGAGAAAAATGTCTCCAGGTTACGTATGTAACCATGGTTCCCCGAGGGAACGAGACGCTGCCTCGAAACGCTATGGGAACGCCTTCAGCGTGACCACGCTCTGAATCACATGTGTAATCAGTCCAATGGATGGGTGAGATGTCACAGACGGGGTGACGTAGCAACCAGGAAGCTTAAAAACACGCACGGCGGATACAGCGGCAGCTTCGAGAATGAAGCAGGTGCTCGCAGGGATGCCGGAAGTATGGCACTGAGACGCAGTGTCTCGTTCCCTTGGGGAACCATGGTTACATACGTAACCTGGAGATGTTCCCCTTCAGGAACTCGAGCTGTGTGGAAACGCTATGGGAACGAGTATGCCCACGCCACCAGACTTACAAATCCCTGCCCAATGTGGAAGAGCACAGCTAGGGCGAGACAACAAAAGAGCCCGGAGTGGCTCGCATGTCGAGGCCATAGAACCCGGCAAAAGTCAGGGGCACGGACCAACTCACAATGTTGCAGATGTCCTGTATAGAGACACCTGCCAGAAAGGCCTTGGAGGCCGCCACACTTCTAGTGGAGTGAGCCTTGACTCCCAAGGGCGAGGGGGGGGGAGATCAGAGGACTCACAGGCCAGACAGATGGCATCCACGACCCACCAGGCAGCTCTGAGGACGTATGCATCCAGTGCTCACACTGGGCGTATACAGTTAAGCCTCTGCTGGTCGGGCTCCCGAAAGGGAGGAGGACAGAAGGCCTGGAGTACGACAGGCTGTGGTATAGTGGAAGGAACTTTTAGGAATATACCCTGCTCTTGGGTAGAGAAATACTTTGGCCAGACCTGGCGCAAAGTCTAAAAAGAGTGGGCCACTGAGAGGGCCTGTAGATCCCCAACTCTCTCGAGAGAAGGAGGCTTACAGAAGGCCTCAGCACCACAGCCAGGTCCCACGGAGGGACACGAGATCATACCAGAGGCCTCAGTCTCAGCACACAGCGGAGGAAACATGTAACTAGGGGGGTCTGCCCATAGACTGACCACCGTGAGGGGCGTGATAGGCCACAAAGGCCGCTACATAGACCTTCAAGGTAGAGAGGGTCAACCCTGCAGAGAATCGGACCTGCAGGAACTCC
Source organism: Pangasius macronema (assembly GCA_037577455.1). Lineage (NCBI taxonomy): Eukaryota > Metazoa > Chordata > Actinopteri > Siluriformes > Pangasiidae > Pangasius > Pangasius macronema. The sequence goes on along the minus strand of CM074958.1, from coordinate 6,432,390 downwards.
AGCACTGTACCAACTGGGCAGTTAACTGGATCAAGCTGGCGGTCTCTGCACTAAGAAGTGAAAAATTTCCACTCAGGGCATACATGTTTCCTCATTGAGGGAGCTCTGGATTGGAGAATGGTCTCAACAACCTCGGCTGAGAGACTGGAAGCTATGAGTTGTGCCCCCACAGAGATCACAGCCACAGCCTCCACAACTCCAGGCGGGGATGGAAGCCTGCCTGTAAGAGGAGGGCCCTCTAGACAGGGATCTCCCATGGAGAGCCATTGAGAAGGGAAATCAGGTCCAAGAGCCATACTCAACCCAGCCAGAATGGGGCTAATAGCAACAGATGGACCCTGTCCCAGTGCACCCTCTCCAGGGGGAAAGGCGTACAGAAGCAGCCTCGGCCAGGTCTGTACCATAGCATCCAGTCCAAGAGGAGCTGGATGAGTCAGAGAGAACCAGAGGGGACAGTGCGATGTCTCCTGAGTCGCAAACAGATCCACCTGAGCCTGGCCAAACACTCTCCATATCTGCTTCACCACATCGGGGGGGAACTTCCATTCCCCAGGCTTCGGTCCCTGCCTCGACAGGGCATCTGCTCCCATATTGAGATGTCCAGGGATGTAAACTGCTCTCAGTGAGAGGAGTTTCCCCTGGGACCACCTGGTTGATGTAAGAGACCACCGTTGTGTTGTTGGTGCGCACCAACATGTGGTGATCTCTTAGGTCCGGGAGAAAGCGTTTCATGCTAGAAACATGGCCAGCATCTCAAGGCAGTTGATGTGCCAGATGAGATAGTGGCTGGTCCACAGACTGAGGGCTGAGCAGCCACTCATGACCGCTGAGAGATGCGTCTGTCGCTAGCATTACATGGTGACAAGGAGCTCCAAGCACCGGGCCCTGGGACAAGAACCAAGGTTTCCTCCACATGTCTAAGGCACGTAGGCACCGGCCCGTAACCTTGATCATGTGGAGCAGGCTTCCCCTCAGGGAGAACCCCTTGGTCTTTAGCCACCACTGTAGGGGTCTCATGTACAGCAGGCCAAAAGGTATCACGTTGGACGCAGCTGCCATCAGACCCAGCAGTTTCTGGAACTGCTTTACAGTGAGTGACCAGCCTTCTCTTACTCTCGCAACTGATGTGAGGATTGACTCGATCCGAGCAGGAGACAGACGTCGAATCCCACACCACGTCCAGATAAGTGGTTCTCTGTACTGGAGAAAGCACACTTTTCTCGTCGTTTAGTCTTAACCCCAGCTCTTTCATGTGGGCAAGAACGACATCTCGATGTCGAACTGCCACCTGCTCCGATTGAGCTAATATCAACCAATCGTCGATATAATTCAGTATGCGGATGCCCTGGAGTTGCAGAGGAGCCAGAGCAGCATCCACACACTTCGTGAAAGTGCGTGGTGAGAGTGCCACGCCAAATGGAAGAACCCGATATTAGTAAACTTCGCCCCCGAAAGCAAACCTCAGGCACTTCCTGTGTTGGGGAAGGATGAAGATATGGAAGTATCCGTCTTTTAGATCGATCATGACAAACCAGTCCATGGAGCTGATCTGAGACACGACTTGTTTGATCGTGAGCATCTTGAACTTCAGTCGCACGACTGAGCGGTTCAAATGACAGAGATCCAAAATGAGACGCAGCCCTCCACCCTTCTTCGGAACGATGAAGTACCAGCTGTAGAACCCAGACCTGTCGTGAGGAGGGACCACCTCGATGGCCTCATTCCTCAGGAGAGTGTGCACTTCCTGTTCCATTACCAGAGCCTGCTCGGGGCCCACCAGAGTGGGAAGAACCCCAGAAAAACAAGGCACTGGAGAGCCGGTTCGGTAGCCTCTTTCTACAGTATGCAGGACCCACTGAGACACATTCGGCAGAAGTTCCACACTGCCAAATAGTCTACTAAGGGAATCAGTCTCTCAAGACTGACCTCTAGAGTGGCTAGCTCAGTGCCCTGAAGCGGCAGTACCGCTATGTTCCCGGGCGGAAACTGAGAGAAGCGCTCGCTGGAGATCGCTGCGCCCTGAAGCACCATGGGTGGCAGGGTTGGCAGAATGATCTCCTGAGTCTAGAAAGGCCTCCCCCACGACCTCGGCACCTCGGTGTGGAGGTCGGGGAAGAAAGGTAGGCTCCGGTGTGGAGGTGGCAGCTCCTCAAAGAGAGCCTTCCAGGAGCGAAGCACACGCAGCGGCAAACAAACACAATGCGCTCTCTGCTCCTAAACAGACAACGCACAGATCGTGTCTATCCCCACCCGTAATATAGCGTGGGCAGAGAGAAACACACCGCCTAAAATGCTGCCTGTTTACGCCTCATGTTTCGTCTTTTCGCATGCCACAGTGAAAGCGAAACCACATAAAAGGACCAGTGGATCTGGCGGATGAGGAAGAACAAAGGGATTCGCCCATCTCCATCCCCTCCACCAAATCCATTTGAGGGGGCGAATCATCATCGTCACCCTCCACGTCAACCTCCTTGGAGGAAGACAGGCGGAGCGCCGAGCCCTCTCACCGGGGGAAGAAACCGCAAAGCGGGCTTCTGATCCCAGAGAGCAGGCAGTGGAGAAAGGGACTCGCCCGTCTCCAATTCTCCACCAAATCCATTTGCGAACCCCACGAGTGTAACCGCCGCTCTGCCTTGGCAGAACCGGGGCCAACACCGCGAGGAACGCAGGTGAAGGCTCCCTCCTCAAAGAGAGCCCTCCAGGAGCGAAGTGCATGCAGCGGCAAACACTAGCAATGCAAGCAGCCGGCTCCCTTGAGAACCGGCTTTGCATGCTCCGCTCCCAACCAGACAACGCACAGGCTGTGTGTATCCCCACCCGTAATATAGCGCGGGCAGGGATGAACACACAGCCTAAAACGCTGCCCGCTCTCGTCCTTATGCTTTTCTTTCGCTTTTGATATAATGCTTAGACAGACAATACAAAATCAGACAGTGACACACACAGAGCGCTTGCTGAATGACAGAAAGCTGCTGCTGTATCCACTGCGCGTGCTTTTAAGCTTCCTGGTCGCTACGTCACCCTGCCCGTGACGTCTCACCCATTCATTGGACTGATTACACATGTGATTCAGAGCGTGGTCACGCTGAAGGTGTTCCCATAGCATTTCAACGCAGCTCAAGTTCCTGAAGGGGAACTACTAATTCTGAAACAAGACAAATAATCACCAGTTGACTTATCAACAGGTTGTCATACTTTAGCTGCAGAGAGTAGCTGGAATTAACCTGCATTGAAAACTGTATTTCAACAAGGCCTCAGTGTTGTGCTGCAACCCAAGCTAGCCAATTGCTGAGACAATTCCTTCACACTGATGTTGATGTTCATCCATTTTAGCTATTCACACTAATCACCTGATTCGAGCACATGGGCTAAGATCCCCAGTACCCAGCTCTCCATTGCTTCCACTCGAATCCATGGAGTCTGGATCTGTGATTTTAATGCGAAAATAAGGGTCATCTTCACAACTTTTGCTTTCATAGACCTGAGAGGAAGAACCATGACCAGGTGAGAGAAACAATACTGATCGCTGACAGTAAATGAAGTAATGATCCCTGCAATGTATGCTGATCTCAAAGATATTTTCAGCAAAGCCAAAGCTTCCAAACTGCTCCCTCATTGACCCTGGGACTGCTCTATTGAGCTACTGATTGGTGCTAGGGGGCATGTATACCTACATTCACTCCCTGAGACCAAAGCTATGGAAGAATATATTTCCAGAGCATTGACACAGGGTTATATATGCCTGTCCACCTCACCATCTGCAACCAGATTCTTCTTCCTAGAAAATAAAGATGGCAGACTACGACCTTATATACACCTTATATAGGGGTTTGAACAAAGTCACAATGAAGTATTGCTACCCTCTTCCACTGGTCCCAGCTACTACTGAACAGGTGTGAGGGGCCAAGTTTTTCACCAGTCTAAACACCCATTAGTCATCTATACCAACCATAAGAACCTCAAGCACATTAAGACAGCTAAGCTCACACCAAACATGAGTGTGGACCAACTTCATGGAAAGATTCACAGTCAGAGTCACCTTGGGGTACCATCCACAATCCAATGACCAGGTTTATTGAGGGAACCAAGAAATTGGCAGGTTTCTGAGAACTTTCTCTGCCACAAACCAGGAGGACTTGGTCCAATTCCTCCATTTGGGTGAATATGCCCAACGTTCACTAAAGCACTCAGCTACTCAACTGACCCTTCTTCCAATGTGTACTCAGTTTTCAACCCTTGCCCCCCTGGAACACGACAGTCACTGAATCACCTGTAGTGGAGGAATGATTTAAGAGGAGTGAGCAGGTATGAGAAACCACTCACCAGAGGCTCAAACAGGTGGCACAAAGTTACAAGGAATTTGCCGACCGATAAAGAGGTGAAACCCCCAGTATGAACCCAGTGACTGTGTGTGGCTTTACACCAGAGACCTTTATGTCACACACGACTGCAGGAAGCTCACACCCTGATACATCAGCCACTACAAAATGCTACAATGTATTAATGAAGTGCCACAACACTGCTGCCTAGCCCCATCCTTCCATGTTGGCACAACTGAGGGACAACTGGCATACACCATCCAAAAAATCCCCTCACATCTTAAGAATGGCAAACTCCTGGAGCTCATTTAATGGGAGGGATACAGCCCAGAGGAAAGGTGCTGAGTACCCACCCAAGATGTTCTGAACCCCCTCCTATGCAATGAGGTTCCATGCCCATTTTCCCGATGTTCTGCTCCACGACCTTGAGGCAGACCAAAGAAATGATCTGCTACCAGTGTGAGCTACTTGGAGGGGGGTTCTGTCGCATCAGCTCCAGAATCGGCAACTAACTTCAGCTTTCATGCTACACCATGGCCTACAAAGGTGGTCAGGGCTACAATCCCCAGCTTTTTGCCTCAAAGGTGTGTTCAAGCTCACCTAACTTCTAATCATGCACACCTGTGTCCAATCTCACACCCACACACAATAATAAACAGCCATAAATAATAAACTACCACACAATGCTAAGTATCATTCAATGTGCCTTTATTCTAATTTTTCCAACAACAATATTGCTATTGTTATCCTGATATCCTGTTATCCTAAATAGCCATAAAGTGACCATTTAACAATATAATCTCCTAAATCCATAAAATTTCAAGAAGTGGTAAAACTATTACCACTGTGGAAGCTTAATGGCCTACATAAGGAAAAAATTCTGACAGCTAATTCAACAGCTGTTTATAGTCTGTGATCCTGAACCTGTTGTAGTGCAGATTATGTGTGCAGCATAAGTTACAATTGTGAAGTAATCTATTAAGACGTAAACCACCAAATTGAAAGTTAGCTAAACAATAAATCTTGCTTCATGACACAAGCCCCATGTGACAGAAATTTTTAGAATTTCGTAAAATATCCATGTGAGTCCAGCTTATTAGAACAAATAGAACTCGATGCCAATGGTGTGGATGGGAATGCTTCCACCGCCAACAGGTCTAGTCCTTCTTGTTACTAATTTGTAGGCCTTAAGTACCCTTACAAAAAAAAAAAACTTCAAACAAGAAGGAAGCTCTTGAAGAAAAAATATTTGACCTTGCTGTGACCTTGAACCTGTTTGGATCAAATCAAAAATCAAGTCAGTTAATCTGCTACTTACAGTGACAATTCCATATAAACCCTACAAATTGTCAACCATTCATTCTTGAGATATTGTGCTAATGAGATTGTACAGATGCTTGAAAACATTATACTACCTGGTGAAAAGGATGAGACATTATACCACCTAGTAGGAAGTATAAAAATGTAGATTACAATAAATAAACAGTCAACAAAACAACAATTTATTAGGTGAATTTAAAATTTCTGTTAAAATGACAATAGGTATGTCAGTTTCTGACAAAGTCGGTGACACCAAATGCTGTGAATTTATTCAAATATCCTCCACAATCTAAAGCTATGTGAATAAAATAGGATGCTTTTAAATATCAATAGGATGGTTGTAAAAATGTTAATATAATGTATATTTACTTGTTTAATGTCACTATATGATTAGAAGTGCTAAGTAATATAATTAAAAATACTATTCATACAGTATATCCTTGCATTTTGACATTTTCAAACAAAGTTATTTCCGAGTATTTTTTGCTGTCGTCACCATTCTCAAATTCAACACATCTTCCACCCACTCATTTGGCGAATCCATCATTCTTTGCCATAAAGCCACCTCCTTAGCAGTGGAGTCCATCCAGTCCACTTTTGCCCCATAACTCTGCCCTGTGAGACATATGGATGACAAAGTGTTCTTACTAAGCTCTACTTCTTTAAATATTACTATAGATTTAGTAGATTATAAAGTTTTCCAGCTCCAGTAATATGTCTGTACCTGTTCCCAGTCCAAGTCTCAGTCCTCCCACCAGGTGATCAGCCAATCGGTCACGGTCCCACACTGTGAGCTCCACACAGGCCTCCTTCAAATCCTCTGTCCTGAATCCATCATACACCATTGTGTGGTTAAACACAGGACTTGCTGTCTTCTTTAACAACCGTGTCTTCTGGCAGCTCTTTTTGCTGGTGTCTGGCAGCACATAACTATAGAAGCAAACACACACAAAACATGACAGGTATGCTAGGATTAATATTAATATTAATCTTGACATAGAACTGAGATAACACTGAAGAAAATGGTAGACAGAGTGAGGTGTTTAACGAAATGCAAGAGGAGCAACAACTAAAATGGCTTTAAATGAAATTTAAATGCATGTCCATCATAGAAGGCATGAATGACATAATATTTAAACAGTTGCATCACAGGGCTCATTTCATTTTCATTCTGGCATAAGCATGATTTTCTATGATGTTGTGGTGGGTTTTTTTGTTTGTTTGTTTGTTTGTTTTTTCCAGGGGGTAGGGGGTGCTACCCACTATTTTCATGGTTAGAAATCAGTGTGCTATGTTAAAGTAGGTGGAGTACTTCAAAAGTGGATGTCATAGGATTTTGCAACCCAAAATGGACATGTTTCACTGCCTCCTGAGACCCCTGTTTTCTGCAGAGGCAAGAATAAGATATTTTCCTGACTTAAACTGCAGATATTCACTATTTATGTCCAAGAGATTTAAAAAAAAATAGGCACTTGCCCTAAATCCTAACTAAATACAACAGATTTAATTATTACAGTATGTCTGTAACAAACAGCAGCAAACAATTTGTGGACAATGAGGTCCATTTTACACTAAATGGGGCTTTTCATGAAGCACAAACTTCTATTTTAACTAATATATAAATCTACACCAGTGGAAAGACATAGCAAAAACATGCTCCATCCATCCTGCTGCACTTTTTTCCCACCAAAAATACATAAAAAATAAAAAGCAGTATCAGTACTGGTAGGATATCACTAACTTTCTCAAAGTATCAGCTTTTACGAGGTCAGTTCGCTATGACAGCATTTTAGGGACACTGTTTAAAAAAATAAAAATAAAAGGATAAATATTAAAATATTAAAGTAAAGGAATAAATATTTAGTCTTTCCCAAGTTTTGCCACAATTTCACTTTCTCTTTCAAATGACCTCCTTTGTCTTACATATATAAAACTGAACATACTTTAGAGTGTGAAATTGTTTTTTTTTTATGTTGGAGCTGGTGTGATGCAGCTTATATAGATTGCAGGAACATGGCTTTAATTCTCCTGCAATACACAGATGATTACACAATACAACAGAAGAGCTACAAAATATAAGCATCAGAGCCATAAACCAATAGCTTATGCTCTTTGAGGACATTACCATTTCACGTATGGGTTTATAGTTACACCTCGGACTGGAGGAAGGTTCTTGCAGTCCCTGACCCAAATGTGAATTTCACCTGAGCCTAGGGCTGATTTTGCTGTAAAAGAGAGACAAGGGGAAAAATTTAATTAAAAAAAGGCTGTGTTAGCACCAAATTAAATAATCTTAACTCATTCTATGGACCTGTTTTGTTTACTTCAATGACTTAAATTTTATATTCACTTTATTTGACAGCCTAATACACAAATGGCATTAAAAGATGTAACTGCTACTGTAATGTGTTCATCCCAGAACTCTTTGTCACAATATGCTCATACTCAGCATCCCTTCAATACACTTTATACTGTTTGTCTTTTATCTTCTACATATGTACACTATAATGATTTATAATTCCACTATCTGGTGTCATCCTTTTGGGTCTGGTTCAACTGAAGATTCCTCTCTTGGCGTTTTCCTTATCACTGTCTCTACCTCTGGTTTGCTCATTAGGGATCTCCATCTTGTGTTCTATTAAGCTGCATTGTGACAGTGACTATGATTAAAAGCACTACACAAATAAAACTGAATTTAATTTAATTTAATTAATCTATATAAGACAAGGGCTCTCTATATAGTATGTGGGGAACCCCTACTAGACAAGGGATTTTTTCTGATTCAAGCTTTAAAGAGGTTTGAAGGAGGTTTGAAAGATGAAGCTTCCAATGGCTAGATTCAAACCGTTAAGAAATTACAGACATCATAGAAAAGTCATCAGCTCTTACATTGGGAGATGTGAGGTAAGAACCGTATGGAAAGTCTCATCTCGCCTCTATCATCTGTGGGCAGGATGCTGCTTGTGGTCTAAAAGGGAAGATGTTGAGAAAATACAAAACCATTGAAACTACAAAATATGTATTACACCAGATTAATCCAACACCTTATATTTCTTAGACAGAAATAAAATTATTTTTAGATACAAAATATACAGTGGGGTCCAAAAATCTGAGACCACATGAAAATCAGGGAGGTTTTTTTTTTTTAGATAAAACTGCCTATATAAAGAGAGTTTTAAAATATAATGTATACATTGAATTCCTAAAAATGAAGAGCCATAATATACCCTTGGTTTGAGGGATAAGCAGTTAATCCGAGGGTTTCCAAAGTCCCAGTTGGAAAGGTCAATCTCTGTCTCTCCCAGGAAGCTGTTGCGACCAAATGTGTCATTGTGCCAGACAGAGAGGTTAAGGATCTGGGTTTTTAAGTACTCCATTCGAACTCTATACTGTATGAGGTTAAAAAAAGAAATTAAAATATTGTGGTTAAAATTTATAACTATGTTTATATGTATAAAATATATGTAACTATGTTTTTATTGTTTAGATTGTTTGTAATTTAAGACCACCAAAATACATTACATGTGTAAGGTATTTTATAATCTTTACCCTTAGAATCTCGTTATATGTTGGGTTCAAGGTCTTCTTTTTCACTGACGTTTTTCTTTTTCCCAAATTTGCATTGTCAGGTATAAGATAACTTTTAACGTACCTAAAACATAAGCAAGTATGAGTAAGCATCTAAATTTGATCAAATATACGCTCACCACCCACTTTATTAGGAGCACCTGTACATCTGCACATTCATGATGTATCCAGTCAGCCAATATCCAAATCAGTGACCAGCATGGCTGTGGCATGGTTGTCCAATGAGTGTCAGTTCTGCAAGAGGAAACACCTCATTGATGAGAGAGTTCATAGGAGAATGACAAGACTGGTTCGAGCTAAATCTCAAATGACCAGTCTTTGTAGCCGTGGCGAGCAGAAAAGCATCTCAGAACACACAACATGTCGAACCTTGAGGCAGATGAGTTACAAGAGCAGAAGAACACATCAGGTTCCACTCCTGTCAGCCAAGAACAGGAGTCTGAGGCTGCAGTGGGTACAGACTCACCTAAAATGGACAGTTGAAGATTGGACAATAGTCATCTAGTCTTTTTCCAATCTTCACGTATGCAGTTTAAGTGATCCTCAAGGTTCGATGTGTTGTGTGTTCTAAGATGCTTTTCTGTTCACCATGGTTGTAAAGATTGATTATTTGTGTTACAGTAGCCTTTCTGTCAGCTTGAACCATCTTTGACCTCTCTCATCAACAAGTCACTTCCACCCAAAGAACTGCTGCACATTGGATTTTTTTTGTTTTTCACAGACTGTTGTGCATGAAAATCTGAGAAGACCAGCAGTTCCTGAAATAATCAAACTAGCCCATCCAGCACAAACAACCATGCCATGGTCACTGAATCATTAAGCCACATTCTTTTCCCATTCTGATGTTTACTGTGATGAACTTTAACTAAAGCTCTTGACTTGTAGTCAGCATGATTTTATTCATTTCACTGCTGTCACATGATTGGCTGATTGAATAATTACATGATTGAGCAGGGGTATAAGTGTTCCTATTAAAGTGAGTATATATCACACTGAGGTAGTACAAACATTCCAGGCTACGCACGGGTCAGATCGATTCTTCTTCACATCTACTGCGGCCAGATTTTCGCACTGAACTACAAAGATGTGGAACTCTCTCAGCTTCTGGACATAGTTGATAGAAAACTGGATGGTCCCTTGAACTTCAACATTTGCAAAGTCCGAACTGGAAATGCTCATTATGCTCCCGCTCATCTGTGGGTGGCAAACACATGCTGAGGCACTGAGGGGCAGGAGAATTAGTAGTAGTACTAGTAGCAGTAGTAGTTTATGATAGTTGACATTATGATTACATAGTTGACATTACGTAGATAATCTGGGTGACTTGTGATATCCTACAGTGACTGTCACCAGAAAATCTTCTAATATAAAACTTATTTAAATGGACATCAAGCAAATGAACATCAGCATACCGAAGACACCGTGGCCATGCGCGAGTTGCTGCTAAGTTTAGCTTGGGGGCTGCTGTTCTTCCAGTGCTTGCCACTGTGGGAGCTGCACTCAGAATCACTCTCATCTCCATCATTCTAGATAATAAGCACAAACAAATCAATATTTGTTTGTTGTTGATCAATATTTAAAAAATACTGACCCATGCAGTACTGTTAAATCTGTAAATGAACCCTCTAACAAAGTTCAGATTTTTATTGTGTGCTGTGAACATCCTAACCAGCCTCAGAACGTACATAACATACTGTATCATTCTGCTGTTTTGCATTTCTGTAGGTTTTGATAAATCATGACATTTAATGACCTGATAAATGAAAATATATTTGGGAAAAATAATGTAGGGAACCCCCAAACATACTGTAATAATCATACTGTACCTCGTTCTCCAGGAAAGAGGGAACAGATTTGCTGATTTTCCTCAAGCGTTCCTTATCTGAGAAGGAAGATGAGGATGGGGATGGAGTGCTGGAGACTGTATGTATGTATGTATAAAAGAACAAAACATAAAAAAGAACATTAAATGTTTACCTGTGTTTTACTCTATTAAATTCTCAGAACGTCTAATGACAAAACCTTTTTAAAATAAAATTTTTTTTATAGGTAGAAAGCTTCATACTTGCATAGCTGCCAGGTATGAAATCATCCACATGTTTGTTTTTTCTGCTTTGTCCTATGGAAGACCAGACCAGACAACAAAACATATTAAAATGTCAAGCTCATTCAGTGCTGCACAATGAGACATTTTACCCACCATACAGACAAACGAGGTATAACATTACTACAGGAGTAGATTTATAGAGTCATAACAAAGAAAAGAAGAACTGTAGTTACAGACTGGTGAGAAGCTATTACAGATATGCAGATATTGCTTTTGCTTTTGGCAAATATTTCAAAAGATCCACTTAATTACATCTACAAAAGGAATTCCCACATGACTCATATTTTGTATCAGATTGAATACAACTAATGCTCACTTGGTACTGCAGTAATGTCTTCAAGGCTTTTATGGTATATAGGTCTAGTGGCCGCCCGTCTCAGCACTTCCTGAACTAGGCTCACCTCAGAAACTGCCACACATGTAGAACAGGATTAAATAAGAGCAGTCCTATAAGACTAGATGAAACCTACAATAAGGATATATCAACAAAGCTGAAGCATACTGCAAAGCCACAGAGAGAGAGAGCAAAGACACAACACTTTTCCCCCTGAAAAACTCTGTTGAAATCTGTATGAACTTCAAAACCTAGTATTGTATGGACCCTATTGCAAAAATAATAAGTGGGTCTGACTCAAGGTTTAAGGTTTATATGCATATACAAGTGAGTCTGTATTTAGAACGGCAAATTGCATGCCATGTGATATTCATTCACAGCCGCCAAATTCTTTGAGCTGTTAAAAATGTGAACTCTGGGAAAAGTAACTTAATTTTAAATATTCCCCTAAATCTAACATCACTGAAATGTAATATTGTGGAAAACATTTAACATGATTTTAATATTTAAAAAAACACTGCAACATTCACTCTATAATATAATATAATATAATATAATATAATATAATATAATATAATATAATATTGAAGATGCAGAAGATAGGGATGGGTGGAGAGTGATGATTCGCTGTGGCGACCCCTGAAGGGAAAACCCGAAAGAAGAAGAAGAAGAAGAAGAAGAAGAAGATGATGATGATAATATAATATAATAAAACAGGAATTTATTGGGTTTTTTATGACTTTTCAGCCCTTCACAGGGCCTTCATATGCGCTAAAATGTCATGTTTATAACCCAATAAATTGTTTTTAATTTAGCTAGAGTGAGTGTTGCACCTTTTTCCTAACAATTCATTTTGGATTTTGAAGTTACACTTCACCTATAGCTGTATAAAGCACCTACTTCTTTCAGTAAAGTTGAAAAAAAAATGTATGTCTCACAGTTTTCACTTGTTCCAGAGAAGGAGTCAACTCTGTTTAAGGTCTTGGGGTTGACATCTTCATTAGCATGTGCACTGGATTGCAGTCCCAAGCTTCCTCTCCTGGTGCAAAGCTCTCCAGAGTCTAGGGGAGTGTCAGCTTGCTCAGGAAAACAGCTCACACTACCGTCTGTCTGAAATGAGGTGCAGACTAATTCACTCATCTGCTCTGTACCTTGGGGAGAAATGTACTTGCCTTTGTTTGCTGTGATTCCCAGGTAATGCTGGTAGTCTCGGGGAACGAAAGACCTGGCAAGAGGTTGAGAATCAGAATCCTCAGAAGTGCTTCTCTCAGTGGCTTTATGCTTACTCTTGGTGATTTCTGGAGACTTTTTCACCTGTAAATTAGCTTCTGGTGTTTTTATGGATGGCAACACTGTACTTTCTGTTGTCTTTCCAAGCTGAGGGAGGACTGTGTCGGATACTTTTTTGGACTGCAAGAGTAAATCTTGATCTTGATCTTCCATGTTTATTGCAAACATGCTGGTGGCACGTCGAAGCGAATTTCCTCTTCCGTTTAAAGCTCCTTTACCACTACTTCCAGTCTGCTGTTGTGATTCTTTATTGAGCATCCCTGGAGGTTTAGGAGATGCCGTATCCTTTGGAAATAACTGTGAGCCGCTCTGTGGCTGAGGACAATAAGATGATCTCAGAACATCTGGCTCAGTTGGAGAGATATACAAGTTAGCTGTGGTACCAGTATCAGGATGTTTGACAACAGTTTTCTCTTTTAGAGAAGATGACTGGAGCCCTCTGTCTGTTTTTGGAGGCATAACATTTCCACTGTCATTTCCAAACCCTTTGTCTGACTGGTTTGGGCAAACATTTTGGTTCAAAGAGTGCTTTGCATCTACCAGTTCAAGCTGAGTTACCTCTTTGTGAGTTTTTGCATGTTTAATATCCTGACTTAATGGGTTTTGAGTTTTGTTTTCAAAATTGGATGACTGCTGGCTGGCTCCTGCCCAGAAGTCACGGAGCATCTTAAACTGTAATCTGTTCATACCTTCTCCTGTGACTGTCTTTTCTATTCTATCTCGTAGCGGAAGAACTGTAAAATGTGCAGTTTCTGCCTCTGATTCTGTGCCAATGGATCTAAGATCATATTCTGATTTGGTGAACCTTTTATTCAGCTTTGTGGATGCCACAGCTGAGTTTCCTGCTGATTTCATATATATCTTTGATTGCAATTTCTCTCTTTCCCAGAATGATTTGAGCTCTTTTATCCTTTCTGCCCTGTTGTCTTGTTGCTGCTCGCTTTGCTTTGCTAATGGGACTGGATTTTGTTGCTGCGAGTGAACATCAGATGATGGTGGAGGTTTTAGCTGCGATTCTTTTTCCTCTGTCTTTACTTTTTGGTCCGGGTCTAGTACTGCTGCAGTCATAGGTCCTTCGACACTACTGTTAACATTTCCTCCAACATTTCCATTGCTCTGGTCTCCCATCTGGAGCCCAAAATCTAGTGAAGATGAGGATTTTTGGCCCAAAACTTTGGTAACGTCTTTGTCTGAGGTGCTGCTCAGAGTCATTATACCTTTCATTTGATTTATATTACTCATGGGTGCTTGCATATCTTTTGCCTTATCTCTGACACTGGCTTCTTTATTATTTAAATGTTCATAGTTGATGTTATCAGATTGTAGCTCATCTATGTTAGAAACATCCTTTACATGGGATTGTTCCTTGTTCTCTAGTACTGAATATTTTGGACTAATGTCAACTTTGGTTGGTTCCTCTTCATACTCAATCACCTTCCTGACAACAATATTTTGGTCAATATTTTCCTTTTCAGAATTTATATTTGGTTTGCTCAGCATCCTTGGGGCCTCAGTGGCACCTCTATCCCACAGTGACTTCAAATTGGCAATTTTTGGTGAGTGACTCTCCTCAAGGTCCAGTTCATGTTGAGTGGGTTTACTGTCTGGAATTCCTGTCCTGTCAGCATTTTTGCTTTCTTCTTTTTTGCCAGCTGTCTCTAGCACTTTCTCTTTTGGACATGTTTTTTCAGGGTCCAACAGTCTATTAGTGGTGTCCTGTGGTAATCTGTGGCTGAATATAGTAGAAGATTCCATGGCAGAGAGTGCTTCTTCGCTCAATGGCTTAGTCTGACCAATTATTTCCTGAACACCCTGAGAGTTTATAGAAGGTTCTTTCTTGTCCAGGTTCAGCTCTACTGCCAAATCTCTCTCTTTTAAAAATACATCATTCATCATAGCAGCATTCTCATCCCTCTGTCTTGGAATAATCAAGTAAACATTGTTCTCTGGTTTGGGTCTTGAATCGATCTCATCTTCAAAGTCAATGTCTTCAATCTTGATATCATCTTCTGTGTCTTGTATAATGTCCTCACAGTCAAGTTTATCACTGCTGTCAGAGCTCCTGCTGAACCATTCAAGAACTTTAGCAATGGAGTGTCCTTGTTCTTCAGAGGCTTTGGGAGAATGGGAGTTCACCATGAGAGGATCTTTGCAGTCCTCTGTTTTCATGTTAGTGTCTCTATTTATCTTTATATTGAATGGATGTGGCCTGTGGTCACTTTCAAGTTGCAAAAGGGAAGCATCAGTCTTAGTTGGGTTGGCTTCATATACAGGGTGAGCTGTAAAATGCATTAGATTATTGAGTAAAATCTAATTAAAAAAAAAAAAGACATTTTTGTTAATCTAAAACAACAACTTATCATAGATTGTGTGTGAAGACGAGTGTTAGGGATGCTACTTTGCGACTGTTGCTTGTGATTTAAAGTAGATAAGCTACAGCTGAACTACACTTTCGATAAAGTGACTAGTTACACTACAAGCTACTATAAAAAGTAACTACACTGAACCTACTTTCTCACACTGAGGAAAATCAACTGTGACATTAATTTTTCTGTGCAGCTTTTTTTACCTCACAAAATAAAAAAGTAGATGCATTTAACAGGGTATTCCAAAGCGATTTTGCTTTTCAGTTTGTAAGAAGTAGTTATCATTACTTAACTGTAAAACCACAATCATCAAAAAAGGCAACAGATACACAGACAGATCACTCCACTACTCTTTGTTCAATTAGTTTCTGGTTATATCTAACTAGCTAGTTAAGATTAATGGGCATGCGGTCTTTGTTCTTTCATATTGGCTGGTGTGAGCCACTATTAGTTATTAGGCAGAAATTACTCATCACCCAATGCTATCACTCCTGATCACCCTCATAACTTAACCAGCTAGTTAATAACATCAATAACAAAAACATAACAAGCTGCCACCTTTAGGTGATGATGAGATTTTGTGAAAACAAAAATGTATCTGTTGCATGGTCACAGTCATAAACATTCATAACTATGGCCATGGATGTTCGATAGTCTTGTTTTCGTCACTAAAAGAATCCTATGGTGCACACACCAATGCTCATTCCACACTAATTATAATTGGATAAGTGTTGAACTTGATTGAATGATGGATACTTGATTGATTGATGGATACCATAGTTTGAACAGGGAAATGGTGGTGTAGTGCAACAAAACCTAGTGAAAAAAGTAGGTTGTAGGTAAGCTAGTAGGCTCATTACTTGTAGCTAGCTTCTCCCCAACACTGGTGCAGACACACCTTATCTAATAACCGATTTCTGAAACCAGAATAACATAGTTGAACGTACCTGTAATGCTCAAAGGAAGGTCCCCTTTTTCTTCTGTCTTTTCATGTTCCCTCTTGGATGTCTTACTGTCCTCTTTCTCCAGGTTCTTTGCTGAGATTTGAGGGGTAGTGCTCTCATTTAATGGTTTGGCTAACAGGGATTCAAATGGTGACCTGGCCTTTGTTCTAGGAATGGACAGAGGTTCTTTCATTATACCATCAGCTATAGTTTGTTTTTCTGGTTCTGCAGATGTTGACCAATTTAAAGTGTTTTCAGACTTTTGCTTTGTATGCAGTACGTCTGTTGTTTTTTGCTCATCATTTGACTGTGTGCTGGAACTCAGACTCAGTCGTGGCTGAATTTTTGGCTTCTCTTGAGCTGTCTGTGTTGGATTATTTAAAAGCAATGAGGATCGGACTGGCAGTCGTGACTTTGGAAAGGTAGACGTCAGTGGGGAAGTGGGCTTCAATGGTTCTTTATCTTTTAAATTGAAGGAAGACTCCTCTATCCTCTCCTGAGTTATTGCATTCTCTTCAAGAATTTGTTCAGGACCAGTCTTGGTGGAAACCATACTGAGGGACCTGAGGGGTTGAGGCAGCTTGCTCTTGATGTTGGAGTCACCGGAGCTGCAGCTGGAACTGTGTTTGAGGATACCTTTTGGTGGAAGGGTGCTGATTTCTGAGTTTGTAGACATGCTCTGAGTAGACAGAGTAGATCTACTGTCTGAGCTTGTAGACATGCTCTGGGTGGACACAGGGGATGTGGTGCTGGAGCCTGTAGACACACCTTGTGTGGACACAGAAGAACTTGTAGACATGCTCTGGGTGGAGACAGAGCTGGTGCTGTCTCCACCTGGGTTCTGGAGCTTATAAAGCTTAGTTCTTTTTTTTGGCACAGGTTTTTGACGAGGGGTTGTTTCTTGTAAAATATCAAAGACTTTGTCCTTGGTTTCTATTTCTGATCCTTCATGTGTCTCTAGTGAAGGCAGCACTTCTGCTGGAGATGTATGCAGGTAAACATAGGTAAACCACCACTTAATGAAACAGTCATACTTAATAACACATCCATGAACCAGATTCTAACCAAGTACCTTTATTTATACACGCACTGACCACTTTATTAGGAACACCTGTACACCTGCTCATTCATGCAATTTTATAATCAGCCAATCCTTTGCCAGCAGCACAGTGGATAAAATCATTCAGATATAAGTCAAGAGCTTGAATTAATGTTCACCTCAGAGGAGGTTCTGCAGTTCACATGGTCTTTTTCCAATCTTCAACTGCCCAGTTTTGATGAACTGAGATTCCTGTTCTTGGCTAACAGGACTGGGAAGCTGATGTGGTCTTCTACTGTAATGCAAGGTTTGGTGTGTTGTCCATTCTTTGATACTTTTCTGCTTATCATGGTTGTAAAGAGTGGTCATATGAGTTACCATAGCCTTCTTGCTAGCTCGAACCAGTCTGGCTATTCTCCTCTGACCTCTCTATCAAGATGCTCCTGTCCACAGAACTGACACTCACTGGATGTTTTTTTGTTTTTCACACTGTGTAAACTTTAGAGACTGTTGTGCATGAAAATCCTAGGAGGTCAGCAGTTTCCGAAATACTTAAACCAGCCCATCTGGCATCAACAACCATGCCATGGTCAAAGTCACTGAGATCCCATTTTTCCTTCATTTCATGTGAACATTAACTGAAGCCTTTCAACTGATTCATGATTTTATGCATTGTGCTGCTGGAACATGGTTAGCTAATTAGACAATTCAATGAATGAGCAGGTATACAAGTGCTCCTAATAAAGTGGTCAGCGAGTTTATACACAAAGCTACCAGTTTATTAGGTACAATAATTGTGAACAAAGAAAGCATTTTCTCATGTGACTTGAAAGTCTAGTAAATATTCTATGAATTCCAGGAAATAAATTTGCACTCCAAAAATTATGTTCAAAATGGCCAAATGACTGAATTTGATTGTTTTAATTTAGCTTGTTTAATGAACGTCTGCATATTAAGATATTTATTTATGCATCTATGCTGATAACCTTTTTGGTATGTCTTATAATATAATGATTGTTGTCATTGGTTGATCGGACCAGTCACACTTCCTGCTTATGAAGTGTTGGATAAGCTCAGTTGATAGGGTATGGTATTGTATGGCTCACAATAAAAAATATAATTATATTTATTATTGACAAATTAGGAATTGTTCATTAATTTATCTTTGGTGATTGTCAGGTGATACCGCCTTTGTATTTAAGACTTTGTGTGATTTTTATGCACTGATGATGGTCTAGTCAACCAAAATTTCATGTCGTAATAAATGTATGTACTTTTCTCTGATAATCTACCATTAATTTTTCGATTATAATTTTTTTAGCTGGAATTTATTAAGTTTACTAAGAATTATGCACCCAGTCAGTGCACAAACTGTGAATTACTGAGAATTCTACAACAAGCTAAAAAGATCATTCAAGCGTAGCATCTAGCCAGACCACCACAAGGGACATCATATCCGAATTCAAATGTGGAGCGCAGAGCATCCCTGAAACCTAAGTGCAAGAGTTGTAAGCTATAGAATTTGGCACATGTAGTATGAGTTCATGGAACCATCCTGTCTGGTGTCAGCAGTATAGGCCGGATTTGGGTGTATTATGGTGTGGGGAAAGTTTTCTTTATTATGTTTGCAGAAAGACATAAAAACAATAATTTCTGCATGGTACAATATTCCTCCTCAACAGATCCATCCAAGGCAAATTCATGCTGTTCTGAAAGCCAAACGAGGTCAGACCTGCTACTAGATAGGCATACCTAATAAACTGGCAACACCATGTATTTCACATAGTTGATAATATGGTGTGTAACCGGTACCTGGTGGATTCTTAATTTCAGGCGCTGAGGCTCCATTGGTTAAATCAAAGTCTAGATCAATTGGCACATTATTAAAAGGATTGTGCCTTTGCTGGAAACAAAAGAAGAAAAAGTAAGATTAAGAAAGATTTTATTAGGAGTGGTGTATATTATCAAAATTCTTATATGTTGATCTTCAAATGAAGTAAAAATGCGTCGAATCCACAATAAAGAAATTCTTTACACAAGAGGCTGACTCTTTAAAATGCTTACAAAATAGTCAGTGGAAAAATATAGTTTTATAGTGAACAGTAAGCACTTTATAGTAAGCAGTTTGCCTACCCTGTTTACACGTTCTTGCTGAGTCTCAGTTGGTCTCCTGTTACTTACAGAAAGAGAAGGAGTGTGAATACACACTGTTTAACCTTTCCTTGACATGTTCAGTTTTCTTGCTAATTTTCTTTCATTTCTAAAATGTCTTTAACTGTATAATTTAAAGAGAAAAGATGAAATATGATGTCTATTGGGAATGCTGTTGTAGAAAACAGAATTAATGACAAAAATACATGTTCTTTTCTAAAATGGTTTATTTTTTTCCTATAGGTTTTTCCATACTTCCCCATATCTGCAAATGAGTGTCTATAAATTCCATGCATTTTCAGACCTGTGCATGTAGAACTAATGCTCCTTGTATGCGCATAAACCTTGGACTACATTATATACATTATATGGCCAAAAGTTTGTGGACACCTGACAATCACACATATTTAGGCCTTCCCCAACCTGTGATGTCACTGTATGCTGTAGCATTACAATTTCCCTTCACTGGAATTAAGGGGCCTCAACATATACCAGCATGACAATGCCCCCTGTTCACAAAGCGAGTGGCCTGCACAGAGCCCTGACTTGAGCCCCACTGAACACCTTTGAGATGAACTGGAACGCCAACTGTACCCCAGGCTTCCTCACCCGACATCAATGCCTGACCTCATTAATGCTCTTGTGGCTGAATGGACAAATCCCCACAGCCACGATTCCAAAATCTAGTGAAAAGCCTTCTCAGTAGAGTGGAGGTTATTATAACAGCAAGGGGAACTAAATCTGGAATGGTATGCTCAAAAAGCACATATGGGTGCGATGGTTAGGCGTCCACAAACTTTTGGTCCTATAGTGTACATGTAAATTAAGATTCTCGGGGTCAAGTTGAGTCAGAATGCCTTCATTCAGACAAATGTTTACTTGTAAAAATGTCCATATTAATCCTTTTTTAATTTACTGTCCATTCAAACTGTTGATTCTAAGTTTTCAGCTCTATGCAGTTCTAGTTGTTCTTATAACAGAAAAGACCTCAAACATGTCTTCACTTATCACTAATATCCTGACCCAATGCAGTTTTATTTACATGCATAGCAATAAAAAAGAGGCTTTTAGACTAAGGTCTACTGAAACCATGTTATGCAAACGCCTCTGTTGACTCTTGTTTGAGTCACCCGGTACTTCGAATCATAAGATTTCCACACCTCAAAAACACACATGAACAAAATAGGAGAGGAGGGATCTACTCAACCAGCAATTTCGTACATTGCACAAGGTTTTCTGGTATGAGCAAAGGGTATAACTTTATGTTCCACCTTAACTGACAAACACAGAGTGCTGTCAAGTATATTAGCGAGACTAATCTCTGTAAGCAGTGGATGATACACAGTATATGAACTTGTTGTCCTTACGACAGTACACCCTTAATGATTTATACAAGGTAGGAAAGAAGTAGGAAAAAACTGTTAGAGTATTGCTGGAACATTGTTTATCACCTTTCCTTTAGATTGTCTGTTGACTTCGGTTGTGGTGTCATGAGATCGTTGTTAGTTTTGCTGGGTTGCTCTCTCCATGACTGTGTCAAAAACTCTAAAGAGAGGACAAACATGTTACGGCACATAAGGTTATCTTTGCATCTGTTTGTATCTGTTTACTCCAGCACATAACTTATTTCTGTGTATTTAATGCCATGAAACTCACCTACTGTCATGGGTTTCTTCTGTTTCATGGATGCCATGATGATGTCTGAGCCGTGAATTCTGTCCTGGTGTCTCTGAGACTTTACCTCATAAAACCACTCCCCTGTGATGTACTTCAGTTTGCCCTCCTCGGGGCCTTGTAAAACGTTTACGGATTATACGTTTGTTTTTATTTCAGTCCACTCGAGTTGTTTAGGTACATTAATAAAACCGTAAAAATTCGCTTTGTGCATGGACGTCACGGTGCAATCCATTTCACTTTTTTCACTATGGGGCGTCTAACTGTAGCAAGCTCTTCTGCCTGGGTCAAGACCTTGACATCTTGACTCTGTACAGGGGAATAAAGCCACAAACTGGTTTACTTCATCAGCAATAGAACAGAAAAATATCTCATTTTGAATGCCACAAAAGGCAGGGTTTTCCTGAACTTTTTCTTCAGAATTAAATACAAAGTGAGATTTTGTGTACGGTACATTATTTATTTGCATGGTTTTAGTATATCTTGAACTTATGGAACTAGTTTGCCACTTGGACCAGTTCTCCTATTTCAGCGTGCAGCGAGATATCATGAGAATTTTATGCACCATAAAATTCCACTAAGCTGAACGCAAACAATACCATCTGCTCTTGAACCTCCTGAATGACTAACATTATTGACAGTGTCTTGAGACAATTATGTTTGCTTAATAAAGATAGAGAACAGCTTGTCACACAAGTAACATTACATTCAACTCCAGCTTTATTACTTGTTGCTCCAGAGGTACCATGTTTCCAACCTTAAGGGCTTAATTTAATTGTTAAAAGAAAAGAAAAGAAACCTTCTTAAGAATAAGAGTATTGTCTATGAATTATTAATTATTTTTTTATATAATTGAAAGTGAAAATTAAAACTGATTTTCTCTTAACTCCAGTGACATTCATTTAACTCAGCACAATCCTACAATCTCTAAGACATGGTCCAAAAGTTATTTTAAAAAGCCATAACAAAAAATGTTGTGAGCCATAGCAGTAATTCAAAGCGATTTGATTAAAATCATGCATCTGGACATGGCCAGTGGAATACATTCTCAATTTCAAGGAAACTATGCTGGTCATGTGAAATGGGCAGGGCAATTATTCCACAAGGGTAGACTTAATCCTTTTATCCATGGTTGAGCAAAGCAAAGAAATCACCTAGTCGTGGCCAGTTTCTGCATTCCTCCTTTTATGTCCATATTCTTCCATTACATGTGCAGTCTGTTTAGTACTGGCTGTTCAAAATGGTTCACACTTAGTAACAAAGTAGAGAACCACTTCATTTTCACCCATATGGACATTTTAGCACCATCTGAATGTTTTTCATGTAAAGCCGAAGGTAATGTAATTAGTCGACTCACCCTGAAGCAGTCCTGTGAGTGATAAGAGGAAGAGGTCAGCCGGAGCTTTATTACATTGCAAGACAAACATCACTTCTTTACTTTGGCTTGTTCTGCTCAAGACAGCAAAATGTTTTGTTTAGGATCCAATTATGTTCAATATCACAAGGCAGGACTTACTTGATTCGTTCTTCCTCTGCCTTCTTTAGCTCTGCGTCCCTCTTTAACACCGCCATAATCGCCTCCTGTTCGTCCTCAGTCAGGTAGCTCAGGTCTATCATGATGATCAGTTCAGTACTAAATCTTCCTAATGTTCTTCAGGCGTATGTGGAAAGCAACGATGTACTCTCTGGTTACAGTTCTGGCCTTCAAAATCCTTCATCACACACTACTGAACAGCACCATCTACAAAACACACAGCCAGAATATGTAAGATTCAGCATTGTCCTGAACCCCTCACCAACTGATCAGACATCCTTTTTTACATCAGATAAACGTAATGATCATTCAGCCTCTTGGCTGCCAGAAAGCACATGACTGAATATAATGTAATTCAAACTGTATATTCAATTGAAAACTAATTATGCTGAAATGTGTTTGCCTGTACACAGAGTGCTCTGGAGTGTTTTGGCCTCGACAAGAATCAGCTACTTTATTGCACTAGTTAAAAAGAGTAGTCCAAAAGTCTGAGTAGAAATAAAGAGAGTCTATTTTTACACATACTGTATAAAAAATATATTAGCGCAAACTATTTAAATATGCACCACCCGTCCATGCAGTGTGGAACTTAAAGCCATGATGTGCAAGGTCTACCTTTTTATTTTCAGTAGTACAATTTATTACGGAATTTTTAACAACTGACTATTTGAACCAAGTTAGGACTCAGTAAAAATGGTTTGATCAATACTTGTGAGTAACACCTGCTTCAGTGTCCCAAATCATAAAACATCCCATGAGCCACAACCTAACCTCTAACATTCAGAACTACAGTACGTCTTATGTCTGTCAGCTGAACAAATATTTGTGCAAAGATGCCAAATATGCTATTTGCTCAGTAGTTTCACAGCATGATCGAACAGAACAGCAACATAATGAGAAATCGTATATATTATATATGTATGTACAGTATACAGATATACCGTATGTGCAGGGTGTCCCAAAAGTCTCCAAACATCGGGGAAATTAATACTTTTTTAGCAAAATACTTTTTTATTTACATCACATCCTCTAAATGATTGCCATTTCTTTGTAAACACACAAAGAGTAGTCCCTCCCAACTTTGGCTCCTAGTTTGTCAACAGTGTTGTGTGTGATGTGCTTGCAATGTTTCCTGTTAAAGTCCATCGCAACCTTGTGACAGCTTCCCGATCCAGCCATGAGAATGATTTCAGTATGTTCTTCGTTTGTCAAAGGCGTTCTTAAAGCCTATCTGAAAAAAAAATATATAGTAGTATATACACTTCCTGATCAAAATCTTAAGCCTAGGGAAAATATTACAAGTATTCACATTTTGCACTGCTGGATCGTAACCAGGTTGTAAGAACTTCTTCAAAATGTCAAAAGAAGAAACAAGAGCAAGAGACAAAAAATAGAGAG
>CM074958.1:6380261-6408226 GCA_037577455.1 Pangasius macronema | reverse complement strand
TGGTTACAATCCACCAGTGCGAAGTGTGAATACTTGTAATATTTTCCCCGGTCTTAAGATTTTGATCAGGAGTGTATGTATGTATAATATATGACAGCACACCTTTTAGGAATGGGTGTTGCCTATTGACTGAGGCCAAGTCATTTTTCCCCCACTATGAACGCAACCCTTTGCTAATGAGAACTTTAGTATGCATTCATCATTCCACGTACATTAGAGGTCTGACAGGTTACAATAGCAAAGTTTGTTTGCTACAGGTTGCACTGCACATTCCACTGGGAATGTCTGATTTATTTATTTATTTGTTGTACTTTAGATTTCTGATGACTGGTTTTGGTATTTTGGTATTTGATGTAGCCAACAATACGTTAATAAATACTAATTTAATTAGTAAATAAGTCTTGCATCTTATTTCTCACACACACAGCAATACATGGCCTCACCCCACTTTATCTCTTTGAGCTTCTACAGCCCTACAACCCTGAGCGTCTGACTCTTAGGTGCACCAATTTTGGTCTGTTGGTGGTACGTAAGATCAGACTGACATTAATGAGGGGCAGATCACTGAGTGCCATAGAAATAGGCACTATATAAATGGAACATATTCTAATCATATTATAATTATCTTCCAAAAGAGAAATATAACATAATTCCTTTCATACTTGCAAAAATATGCAACTAATTTCCAGCAAACTTTTTCACTGGATTTGATGCAATTGAAATCAGAAGAAAAGTGAGAACCAAAAACCCAACCTTCATCTTTTACTACTTGGTCATGATTTTTCATCTGGACAAATTAGATTTTATTCAATACACCAGAATTTATTGGCTGAAGGACATTACATATTGTTATATAACATCTATATTTATATATATCTAAAAGAATGAAAGCTGAATAAAGTGTGAAGGTAATAAATCATTTAAGCTGGGGTTTTTGTAATATAATTGAACACAAGCAATCCCTTTTGAGTATTTATGGCATAACATGCACCTATAATTACATTTCACTAACACATTAATGAGTTTTATTTCTGGGCTTTGCTGCCTTCTGCCCTGTCCTAAAAATGGTACTGATGGTGTAAACACATCACATGTCTGGCCTATAAAGGGATAAATAACACTTTTTCTGTACTTTACCTAGAAAGGACAGAAAAGTTTTGATGCTTATATAATCTAATAATTTTAATCATTGCAAAAACGATTGTTAAGGTTAATGCATAATAATGGCTGTTTATGACTTTATAATGACTCTAATAATTGTAACTTCTTTATGCTTATTGTTCTGTCACATATTTTGTGTGTGAAATATAAGATTGGGATTATGGTGGAGTTACTGATAGATCTTGAAGCAATGGCAGAGAAGCCTGACATACCTACAAGTTCCAATGTTTAACAAAAATCTTGGTAAGAAAATAAAGCGTGTAGCAGAAAATGGTAGTATACAGAAAATGTACAGTATACAGAAAGAAATTGGAAGGTGCGTAAACATCAGTGTGGCCTGAGAAATTCAAAGGAACTAAATACTGAGGATGATCTTGCTTTGCTTCTGCTTGACAGGTAACTATTCTGGTTGGTAGGTTGTGGAGCCTGATGCACTCATGCCAGAGCAATAGCCACTAACATGCCACTATCATGGCAGTATCACTGCTATACTGTCAAAGGTCTACGTCCCCCTAATATTAGGTCAGATATATTCTTTGGTGGTGTCTTTATCTTGATGGATGAGATAAAGAGAGAATGTTATATTGTGAATATGCCAGAGGGACTACAGTTGTGTACAAAGTGACCTATATGATAGGTTTACCTGATAAAATACAACATAGTGTAGACTGCTGTAAACCAAAGCTAGAGAATTGTCCTTACAAAAGCCCTCAAATATCTGCTCAGGTTACTGTCTGTGTGGTGTTTCACATATTCTCCATTTCTGCATGCCTTTCCTCCAGTTACTCGGGTTTCCTTTCACCTCTCGAAAACATGCTGATAGGTGGATTAGCTACTCTAAATTGCCCCTAGGTGTAATGAATGCAAGCATGTGTAAATGTTCATATGATGCTGTGCAATAGACTTCAGACCAGGATAGACACAAAATGGTACTGTCCTTATCAGTATAAAGCAATTATTGAAGATTAAGTACTTATATCAGCACTTGCTCTTTTCTGTAACTTAGCTAACTCCTAGCCTAGCATAGAAGACACAACTTCTTTTACAATGTAAAAAAAAAATCACTGTGGACTAGGAAGTATCCTCAGTTGCTGAGAGTAACTGATTGTACAGTTGTTTTCCACAAAGGTTCATCAATGACTCTTATAAACTGTTAGCTTTTCAAGTCTGTTTTTCTTGTTCAAGAGAAGTTTCATGTTTGGTTTGATGCATCTCTTGATTTTCATGGATCTCCATCAGTCAACCACAGTACCTACACTAACCTGTTTTACTTGCAGCTTTGTGATTCCAGTGATTCTTGCTAAGGAAAAGAAGGCCTTGCATCCAGTGTTCCTAGAACAGACTCTGGCTCCACCACAACTCTGACCAGGATATAGACGAATGAATTAATTAATTAAAATTCCACAAAAGATTTTTGAAAATCTATTTCTTGTAGTGAGTCACAATCATTATCTGTTCTGTAATGCATTTGTAGAGTAGGTCTGACAGGTAAAAATACATTACACGACCAAAAGTATCTGGACATATTACCATCATAAAATATCTATGCTTTCCCCAAAATGTTCCCCCAACTGCCACAAAGTTGGAAGCACACAACTATCTAGAATGTCTTTGTATGTCGTAAGAGTAAGATTTCTCTTCACTGGAACTAAGGAGACAAGTCCAAATCTGTTCCAGCATGACAATGCCTCTGTGCATAAAGCGAGGTCTATAAAGACAAGTTTTGCCAAGGTTGGAGTGGAAGAAGTCGAGTGGCCGGCACAGAGCCCTGACCTCAACCCCACTGAACACATTTGGAATAAACTGGAATGTCCACTGCAAATCAGGCCTTCTCGCTTGACTTCAGTGACTTGTAGCCCACTGGACACAAATCCCCACAGCCACAACGCAAAATCTGGTGGAAATCCTTTCCAGAAGCGTGAAGGCTGTTATAGAAGTAAATGAGGGGTCATTTCCAGAATTAATGCTCAAAGTGCAATGGTCAGGTGTCTATATACTTTTGGCCATATAGTGTATATTGAATTTTTAATATTAAAAATGTTAGTTAAATTCCTCCCAGGTTTTCAGCTCCTCCCACCTCCCAAAAAAACATTCTGGCAGGTGGAATGGCTGCGCTAAATTTCCCTAGATGTGAATAAGAGTGTGAATGAGTGTGCATGGTGACCTGTGGTGGACTAGTGTCCGATTCACTGTTTGCACGTTTTCACTCATGCACTTTATGCAGTCCTGTGTAGGTCTGCGTAGTCTCATCTAGTTTTGTGTTGTTTTATGTAGCACCATGGTCCTGGAGGTACATTTCAGTGTGTACAAGCTGTATACGGTTGAAATGACAATAAAAGCCACTTGAGTGATGTGATGAATTTATATATTAATAGTAAAATAACTATTATAGTTAAATAACTATTTAAATTACATCTGCAGGCTTTATTGTTAAGAACGTCTTAAAATTTCTGTGGAAATTTGAACGTTTTATATAAGTATAAGCACTTTTAAGACGGTCCCTTACCTTCTAACGAGCAGAGCTGTTTCACGCGTAATGAAGCGGTCTGTTAATAATACCACATGAAGACAAAATGAATGCATGTAGGCACTAGAGTGAATTCTGCAGATAAAAGCTATTTAAATAAAAAATACTGAGTTGCTCATGTTCTCTCTGCGTGCTACTGGCACCTGAGGAGTGAACGTAGTGCGAATATGGAGCATAAAAGCATGATGAGTTCCCGCGGGGGCGGGGCTAATGTACAGGGGCGGGGCTAATATACATGGGCGGGGCTAATGTGCGAGGGCGGGGCTAATGTGTGAGGGCGGGGCTAATATGGCTAGTTTTAGGGCAAACATAAAGGCAGAAACATGTTGTCGCTGAATGACTCTTTTGAATGAGTCATATGATTTGACTCCAATAAGAACCGACTCTTTCGGTTCCCAAACAGTTTAATAATAATTATAAAGGGACATTATGGGCAGTGATTGTTCTTATTTGCCCAATTATGGCTGTCCACTGAAATCTCACTCTACCTTCTAATTAACAGAATAACATTGCTTTGCATTTTTTTAAACATGAATTACAATAAATCAGCAATGCACTAAAAATGTGCAAATACAGTAACAATGCTGTTGTAATAATGCTGTTGTAACAATGCTGTTGTTCCTGCTGTGTCTGTGCTTCATTAAGATTTATTTCCGTTTTATTCTTGCAACTGATCACCTCACCAATAAGCTTCAGTGAATCGGATCCTCCCTGTCTACCTCATACACACAGCTGAAAGTCAAACACACGTGTCACCATCCACACCAGTGAACAGCTCAGATACTAAAAAGATGTTTTGGATGGGAGGATTTTGCTTCTGAAGTACACAAAGTAACAGTACATCCATCAACCCTGGCTGGCATGTTCACCTAAAAGAGCCGGTTCAAAGAGTCGACTCTTTCGTGAAGGACACATCACTGCATTGAAATCACATGATTATAACCTGTTTATAACAAAACACTATTTAAAACACTCCAAACTGTATCTTTATTTATTCCAATTTAGCTTTTGCTCCTTTGCTGTCCCTATCTAACTTTTAGAGTTTTTAATACATGTAAAAAGTGTAAAATGTAAAAGTTAATACAACAATGTAATGCATTTAACATACTTGCCACTAATTCAACAGTTATTGACCTGAAGTCCAAATGAATACAAATAAGCACCATTATGTATTAATTCAGCTGTTATTAGTGAAACTCCTCCGGCGTTATTAAAACACTGCATGTGTTAATAACTCCAACTGTACACAAATGAACAGGATAAATGTTGATTCAGCACTTTAGGTGTTTATTGTAAAGATGGAGGTTATGAAAACCGTGGTGCTCTCACCTCCCTGCTGAAAAAAAAAAAAACAATAGAAACCATCAGAGAAACTTTCCACCACGAACACATCAACTAACTGGTAAAACTATTATGATTATTCGTTGTTAATGGTATCCACTGGACATAACATGCCACCAACAGAAGGCAACAAATGACCAGTATAGACCCACATTACAGTTTCCATTTAAACCAATACACTTCCCATTATAACTATTAAAACCATTACAAATTCTACGATGGTTTCTATTGTTTTTTGTTTTTTCACCAGGGCTCTTATGCATTTAGCCCAAACAGTCAAAATGTTCAAAATTCCATTGAATTCACACATAAACTGTTAATTTCTGTGCACTTACCTTCAGCTCCTGTGAGAAGATCCTGCAGTATGTTTACAGAGTAGCTCTGTGTGTGTGTGTGTGTGTGTGTGTGTGTGGGTGGGTGTGAAGGCGCTCTCACACGGACCAAGGAAGAATTAACCATTTATGCCTGCATTTGCTACCGTCGCTTTAGCTGTACTAGTTTTAGCCTTGTTTTGTGTGTCTCCTCATAGCTAAAGTCCAGTCCAGACGTTTAGTTGACTATAACCTTCAAAAATGAATACGTCATGGGTTGATCTGGATGTGTTTGGATCTATTGTGTTTAGAGGAAACAGAATTCATGATGCTATCATTCTTCAGGATGGACCACCAACTGCCCCAAAGCATCAACGATTCACTGCTATATTTGCACATTTCTTAAATTAAAAAAAAAAAAAAGTGCAAATACTCTAACATTTTCCTGCAAACTTCTAAATGGACTTAAATGGATTGATTTTGAATACTAATGGTAAATTAGTTGCTGTTTACCAAGAAACATGGACAAACATCAACTAAAGCTAATTAACAACAGCTAAATAATATAACAACAACATAATTCTTAATGAAAGTCTCAAGTGAACTAGAAATACTTACAAACTGGAGTTGACTGTATAAAAAGACAGAAAACAAAGGCATTGTCTGAATTGGCCTCTCAACCAGCAGACTTGCAAACTGGTTGACAGTAAGACAGTAAGACACCTGAGACAGTAAGACAGTAGCTAGATTTAAGTTCAGCAAAGTCCTTAAATAATCAAAACCAGTGTTTCTGTTATTTCCATACAGAAACAAATGAACAGTATGTGAGTAAATTCGTCTATCCAGATTTTATTTCTGCAGTATAGAAATATAGAATATAGAAGTATTGGCCTCCAGATGGCCAATATTTGTACCCATATACATTTCATGTTTCGGTCACAGTCAATAATACGTGTACTGTATGGACTTGTTTTACTGGAAATGTGTTTTGTACACTGACTTTACGCTTGGCATAATGTTTCACATTTATATAGTCCCGTGCATACACCTCCTGTATTGTCTTGTTTGTTTCAAAAGATTTCTGAAGGTATTTCTGACGGGATGACAATGAAACTTCACTCGACAAACAAAAACAACAACTACAAGCTCACAAATAAAAAGCTGACCGCTTGTGTTGTGGAAGCTGCACTTTATTTGAAAAAAATTACACTAGTTTTCTTACATTTCTTTTAAATATGTAAACAAAAGAAAACAATCTGTGAGGACGACAATATTCAGCGGAACGTCAATAAAGTCAGATTCAATCGAATTGCTTTCACATTTCAATCCATCCTTAGCTAAACACCCAGTATTCAGTATATACATAACGCACTGGTCAACAGCGCTCAATGTTTCTTTTGGTCAAGACGTTCTTTGTGTATTTTACATGATAGATATACAGTGATAAATATGACCTTTGTCCATTACGATATCAAATTAGGCAAGTGGGCCCAGCCAGCAGTCCTGGGGGAAGTGGCTTGCTTTATTCAAGTCTGAAACATGAGGGCAAATCTTCACATTCAGAGAGGCAGCCATCTTGAACTGTGTAAGTGAAACAATGGCATGCCATGCATAATGCGGAAACACGTCTCTTCCCAAGTGCAACACCTGGCAGATAGTTAGACAACTCGGTTCAAAAACCTTAGGCATGGTTATCGGCTATATAGATCAGCAAACCAGGTTCTAAATCTTATCTGCCCAATACTTCTGGGTTGTGAATGCTTGATCTACAAAGAGTATTTCTAAACATGAAACATAGAGAATACTTAGTGTTCTATATCATTTAACTTACAGGTGTAATTTTCACATAGCTATTTTAAAATCTCTAATTGCTTTAATCGCCTTATACAATCCAAAACCCATGTGTTATGTTAAATTATTTAAAGTTTTTCCAAGGCATACACATTCATACATATTCTCTTTTTTTTTTTTTTTTTGAGTATAAACCATAAATAAATACAAACACACAAGTGAGGTCTATTTGTGAACATAATTAAAAAGACAAAACTAAAGAGAGTGGTAAAATATCGTCGTTGTAGCCTATTTACTGTCGGAGTTTCTGACTGTTAGGGAGATTCCTGCCTTTCTCCCCTGTTAAAAACAAAAAGGAAAAAAAAGAAAGAAAGAAAAGAACAAAGAAAACAGCAACAGGGAATATTAACATAGATCTTTTCACACAATGTTAAACTCTCGCAGTCCCGTTTACCTATCTTTACAGATTATAAAATGCATGAGGAATCCCCTTCAGGGTAGAACAGCAGCATCACTTCATATCGCAGACAAATTACAAAATGATTCTAATAAGCTCTCAGTCTTATTACACCTTCTGTTCCTGCACCGCTGACGTTTTAGACATGTTTGGTTCCTCTGAAGAGCAGGACAGCACAGACCACAGAGCTGCGCTGGACAATGCTTTGACCTCAGGGAGTGAATTCAGCTTGTGTTACATAAACTGCATCTGCAAGCAAAATGTTCAAGGTTTTATTGCAGACGAATGAAACGAAATATATACAAATAAGACACAAAGTGTTACCTTACTGTAATTTCATTTCCAGAGCATTCAGATACCGTATATTCAGAAATTTTGACCAGCGAATACTTTGGAGGAGTTAAAATGAATAAAGCTTTTGGTTTCTTGGCCAAATTAGTACTGAATGCACTTTTCATCCAAAAATGTTCATTTCAGTGCATCATTCATTCAGTATTATAAAAAGGTTGGCCAAATATCACACTGTGATTTTGGAAAGATGAAAATACAATGCATGTCATCACGCACTGGAGCACAGAGTACTCAGAGTTTCACGGTTTTCAAACACTGCTCAGACAACATCCCCAGTTTGACAAAAACTAGCATTACTAAAAGTCTGTATTAGAGTTTTGTGTTAATGCCAGGCAGCACGGCAGGGCAGCGCGTAGCGTTGCTGCTTCACAGTTCCAGTGTTCCCAGGACAGGCTCCAGAGCCACTGCAACACTTACCTGGATACAGCGGTTGCTGAAGATGAATGAATATTAGCATTCATACAAATAAAATATTCACACATATTACATAAAAGCATTCTAAGGTCACCCAGAAATCCTGACAGGATCAATGTTCTAGGAACCAAAAGTACTACAGATATTAAAAATCAATATTCAGAAAACATTCTGCTAACCCACAAATCGATAGTTGGGCCTTAAGACCCCCAAACAAAAGTTTTTTTGTACCTCTACCAGCTTCAAACAAACCCAATCAGAAGACTGATTAGCGTATAGGTGAGTTCGTAGCTGGGAAAGAACAAAAATGAGAACTAGATGAAAGCACAGAAGTCATGCATTACCTAGACAAAAACATAGGGGCCATGCAGTAAGTACACAAAAGCACAGGGGTCAGGAAGCACCTACATTAAAAAAAAAACACAGGGGTCATGCAGCACCTAGATTAAAAAACACCGGGAGCATGTAGTACCTAGACAAGAGATGAGGTTCTACAAGAAATCCTTGAGAGAGAGCTGTGCAAAGGGGTCTTGTCCTGGAGCTCGAAGAGGGCTCTGACTGGAGGGACTAGAGGCAGCGGAGGGCTAGTGCAGACAGCGTGACACGAAGAGAGAAACAGAGAAGGAAAGAGCTCAGGAACACACACAAAGGAGAGAGGCCTGCAGTCTGGAAGAGAGATCTTTTGGTCTCATGGGCAATGTGAACACAGTGGACCAGAGTTAGTAGAGAGCTGCCCTCTCTATTCAGCATATAATAACACTAACAAAAGAGCTTCCACAGGGGTATCATTTATATATACACAAGTAGAAATGCATACCTGTGCACTGGACACAGATCCAAATGGGTTGGACGGCCTCATGACAGGTTGTGTGTACATCATTGTGGGCTGCGTCATCATGGCCATCGAGGGCAACTGTGGGGGCTACACACAGTCGAGCTTTGAGAAACACGTCTATCCTTTCAAAATTAGAGTCTGATTGAGTGAATCGTCAACTGTTATACTCTGAGGTTTAGAACACAATTGCAATACAATGTGATGGAAACGCATTTTGAATAAATCATGTAATTAGGAACATTGCAAAGACTTTGTTTCAAAATTTCAAAAAACGAAAAAGTAATTGTAACAAGCTTCAGAAATGGGCAAGGAGGAGGCAGGAACCAAGTGAACTCCAACGTAAAGTTTAATAATAAACAGAACTCGAGCATGACCTAAACCACAAACGTAGCGCAAACATAAAACATGCATGCATCTCTCCCTCAGGCGTTTCCAGCCACACCTTTATCACTCTCTCTCACTGCATCCTCACAGCCTGGCCCCTCCTTCCTCCTCGTCTCAGTGATATATTTACAATATAATCCTGATCATAAAATTGTCTAAGTGGATTTTTATATATAGCCTTTTCCCCTTTTTGATAGGTTGCTTTTAAAACATAACATGACATTAGATGCACTTTTTTTTGCCTTCAACTATTTACTGGACTGCGATTGTGTAAGTGTAAAATGGAGAACTCTTCTATTCCATGTTAGCCATCCAGGCCCCCTCACTGGATGACATCGGTGGACCTCGAGATGTGAGAAGGACGTCACCATAGCAGGTGAATGACCTGAGTGAGGGCTTGTGACCTCAGAATGCAGAGTGGATCATCAAATCTCAGAACTGTGCGTATTGTAGTATTTGAAGTTACTAGCGCAGGGGGCTACAGAGCTGCCAGAGTAGAGAGGAGCTGGGCCGACTTGTGAAAACACGTATCTGCATCACGCCCCAATTTCAGGCACAAAAGAGGTCAGACTACATGGTGAATGGCAGGAGCTGACAACCGAGAGAAGTAGTAAGAGCATGAGAGTGTAAAAAATAGGAATGAGAGAGTGAAATATTACACTATAAAAAGAAAAGGGATTCGGGACTGATGGAGTTTGAGTTGTTTTACTTGCTAAACAGATCTTTCTTGTGGAAACTGTTTTATCTAGAGAACTCATGGTAGCCAGTTGTAACCATTGTGCCTAAAAGGAGGTGGTGAGTTTCTCGACATTTACTTCAAAATGATTCAAAATGAGTTTCAAGCCTGCTGCGCATCCAATCTGTGTCTTTCTATCCTCTGGTATGCTAATACTATCTAGTTTGTGCCAAAGTTTTTGATATAAAAACAAAATTCACAGGTTAGACAACAAAATACACAGAGAATTGGTTTAAAAAATGGGAAAAGACCAGGCACTATAATTTACTACGATTCATTAAGCTATATTTTAACTAGCTTGTCAGACACGTGCTGTGTCTAACAGCCTCAAGGAAAGCTACTAAATCCAGCCCATAGTCTGGCACAGAGCAGCTCTATAACTCTATAAAACTAAAGAGCCTATCCAGAGCCTATATTTTAGCTAGCTAGTCAACACCAGGTGTCTAGTTTCTTCAGCAGTGTTTGTGCAGTTTATACATGGATGAACAGTGGAACACAAACCACAAAATGTTCTTCCACAACCAGCTTGCAGTGGCATTTTTCTACCGGAGGGTAAAATTCAAAAATCTCATAATCTGTAGCATTAAGCTTGAAAATACGTACCAGGCCATATCCCATCATGCCTGTAGGGGTTGTTGCAGGGAAGGCCATAACTGATGGAGGCTATAGAACAAAACAGGCACCAGTGAGACCATAAGCAATTTACTCTGCCAAGCTTCTTATATGAACAAGCGGCAGAATTTACCATCGAGACAGGGTTCCATGTAGTGGAAGGGGCCGCTTTGGGCTGCCAGTTCATTCCACCTGTCAGTTTCTTCTCTCCTGGCTGGTTCCAGTGGATATCACTGTTAACACATTAAGAGTCAGTTAGAGCTTTAAAAGTGAATTTGCTTTAACCATCTAAAAATACAATGAACTTACTTTTTAGTGGTACCATTTCCAATTCCCAGGTCTGAAATAATTGAAAAAGAGATTATATAAGAGAGATATAATATGATATATAAGTTTTGATCTAAGTTACAGGCACAAAGGCATAAATTATAGACATCTATTAAGTAATTCTATATATAAAGACTTACTTCCAACTAGATTTGCTAAGGAGGAGTCTAGGTCATTTGACATGAGCTTTTCTGGGTGCTGAGAGGAAGGCTGATTAGAGCTGGCCATTGTGGGCTTCAAGATCCCACCTGAAAGGTTTACCAAAATGACGAGCGTCAACTAAGTGAAATGTATAGCTTCAGTATGTGACTTACACTGACTTAAGAGAATGGCAGATTTTTCTGAAGCACAAAGAAACAAATAAAAGCACAGTCGAACAAATAGAAACTTTCAGTAGTGTGCGATTGGTACATGGAGTTAAGTGTGCTATACCATTGGTGTCTAAGTTACTAGAGGAGGCAGCTTTGTTTCCAAAAACAGACTCAAAGTCAACATTCAGTTCCCCTGTACTCTGTGGAGGAGGAACCTGTGGAGGCCCATATCCTGTAAAAGACAAAAACACTGTTACTTATATGTATTTTTCTTCAGTCGAGCTAAGATGTAGAATTGGATATAATGTCATTTTACATAACCACAATGGAGTCTTACCAAAATCCACAGATAAGCTCAAAATGCTTGTGCACACAAAGACAAAAACAGGACTTACAGTACTGTGCAAAGGTCTTAGACACCATAGCTTTTATAATGCTAATGTTGTCT
This sequence comes from Pangasius macronema, assembly GCA_037577455.1. NCBI lineage: Eukaryota > Metazoa > Chordata > Actinopteri > Siluriformes > Pangasiidae > Pangasius > Pangasius macronema. The sequence goes on along the minus strand of CM074958.1, from coordinate 6,396,220 downwards.
TAGATGTCCATTATATATCTGTATTCCTGGGTCAGTAAGAAACATTTTAGACTCCAAATATTACTTTTTCCAACCAAAATTAAATGTGTATCTCTTGTTGAACAGTCATTTCTTCCATTGTATAGAGAAATATCTGGTAAAAAGAGTAACGAGCGACCGGCCCCATGGGAGGTGGTGGGTCGGGGAGCTAGTGTGATGATCAGGGTCTCCAAGATGCTTAGAAAAACTTACCAGCCGATCTTCTTATAAAACTGTGTACCTGAGACTACTGATGCATTTTTTAAGGCAAAGGGTTGTCATGACAAATATGGACTTTGTTTAGTTTATTGCTGTTGCACAGCACTGTACATGTAGCACTTTAAATGCCTATAGCAGTACAAACATCTGCCATGCCTTTACTTAACATTTATGTTTTGTTCATTATCAATAGACGTCTCATTCATTTAGCTGATGACAAAATGGTAGAAAAATTAAAATGCTATGGGTTATATAGAATGTAAAAGCTCAATTATAAATACTTTTACCCGTAACAAAGCCCCTTCAGATGCTTGGGAATCTTCCTCATAGAAGAATATTAATTTGCAATATTAAGTATTAAGTCTTTTTGTTCTACAGCTGCCTTACTGACCTCACTATTACAAGTATTACTTCAATGTTCACAAAAGTATTTAATACAACATTCAGACCTCACTCTTCATTGTGCCATCTGAACTTTGCACCAGCTGATATAAAACCACAATATTAGTAATCAAGAAGGATTGGCAGTAAAACGAGCTTTAGAGGAGAGAGGCCATGGACCTACGGAAGCCATTCATTGTTTACACTGAAGTCCAGGACGCAAGAACATTAAAGCTGATGCACTCCTAACTAGGAAGTTTCATGCACTTCAACCCAGTTGCCCAGATCCTTGCCACAAGAGCTGACCTACAGAGCCAGTTCCTGGAGTGAGCTCTTCAGGGAGAGGTACTGTCACAAAGGCACTTGTTCCTGCTTCCAGTACAACCAGATTTGTAAGTTTGATGTAAAGGGTACTAGAGGTCGGTCGAAGGTACTGTCGACTACCTGAGGTGTGGGATAAAAGTGATCCTTCACAAACTCACCGCTAGCACCGTCCATGCTCGTTCACTTGTGTTTTTAATTAATTGTATAAATGTGTTTATATAAACTCAGAACTATTCACTAAGACCTTAAGATGCCTTGCTCCAGAATCATTCTCTGTGATATTGTACATTTGTTTGATTTTGACGAATTAAATTAAGAATTTAGAACAAGTCATTTTGATCTGAACAAACCATAAGAGTTGTCAGTCCGTTCTCCTTGTAGTCTGTTTTGACCCCTCTTCCACTTTGTCCTGTGTCTTATCCCGACTGTCCTCTGTAAAGGAGCCACAAAGAGTTACAGATAAAGCAAGCTGCAGTCACAGGCCCCCTACCTCGGAACAGACCTGCTACAGTGGAAGGCTCGGGTGGGAAGGGAGAGGGGTTTGTGAGATGCTGGATCATAGACGCTTGACCAAAAGAATCTAACACAAGAGTGGAGAGAAGGAAAGATAGCATCTCGAACGTTAGAGAAACTTGAAGTGTTATGCATTTTATGTTAAGTCTGAAGAGTGAACACTAGAGCCAAGGTCAATATTTGCAGATCAGGAGTCAGCATTATGTGTCCATGTTTGCTCGAAAGACAAATGGCATTCAGTAGAGATGCGAAGCTTATCGTGTGCTTATGATCATCCCTTTTGCACTGACTCAGTGCCCTATGTTTCCTGAAGAACATAGGTAGGGATGGTTTTGCCATCATACTACCTGAGATTAAGGGTTCTATCCGCACTGTTCTTTTGTAATTGGCTGATACGGATGAGCTTGAATCGATAAAGGGATTGTATTGATCTACAGTAGAAAAGGAAACAAAATCACTTTACAGTAACCAGATCTTTTAACCAGATTATATGCTTATCAATAAATAAATGGTTATTAGTTGCTATAGTGGTATTGCTTTGTTTTTTTTTTTCTTTTTGAGAACACAGCTTCTTCTAAGAAATCAGGAGTGGGAAAGGATATAGGAATATTAAGCTATTAGGATATAGGACTATCATAACAGGCAGATTATAATACACTGCACTGTCTGAAACAACATTTATCATACACCATGTATGTTGAAACAAAGACCACCGTTTTCTTTATAAACAAACGTGACATATTTCTGTACTGATTTCAGTAACACCTGAATAAACTGTCACTTTAAGTCAAATACAGTGGCGTTGGCAATAGGGAGCTCTCTGTGCTTAAAAAGGAATACATAGTGTAGGAGAAAGACAGCAAATGTGTTTACTGCCTAATAACTCATAAACTGACGTCAGTGTGGTGTTAATGGTCATACGGTGCTCATAACGCAAACTATATAGTGCAGGAGGAGGAAAGCAAAGTGTGATTACCACCGAATAGCTCATGACCTGATGTCCTAGAGGGAAAACTAACACCATCAGATGGCACAGCAGGTGGATGAGCAGGATCAACATGTTTGGTTAGAAAAGGGTTTAGGGTTGGGATGGAGCCTTCGACAGCTTCAGAAGAAGAAAAAGGATCTGAGCAGGCAAGGGGGAAAGACAGAGAGAGAGAGGAAGAAAAGAATAGCACAGTCAAACAGGAAAGACATCAGAATGAAAACATGGAAAAGACTAGATCGTGCAGAATCTCTGACACTAACACACAACGATGGAGCATCATTTACACTACCTCCCCATGGTGTGGATAGTGAGGGCCCAGGCTGCATGGATCCGACCTTCCACGACAAGTTCAGTTTCTCCAGTAAGAGGTAGAAGTTCCACGACTCTTATTTCCTCTTCAGAAATTTAGCAATTTAATAGTGGAATGAAATTAGTGGAATGAAATTGGATTGGATTAAGGATTACCTAAAATAGTGCAAGTAAGAGACTAAAAATAAGTTATATTTTCATTTTTTTATTTTACTTTTATTTTTACACAGTTCATCTCTGGCCAAAATAACCTGAATATGATTTCACTAATATGGAAATTGTTCTGGAAGTAATAGGACATTTACCAAAACAGTAGTACTACAATTTCATTATTGCTTCTATTAATTTATAATTGTTATTAGAATTGTTACATTTTAATTTGATATTATTACTCAATAATTACACTGAGTCAGATGTAGTTAAAGGTTAAGGAACTACTGAGAATCGGAGTTACCAACATTATTCAAAGAAACAGTGGCCCTTACTCATCCAAGCAGTGTAGAAACAAGCACAGATATGGGCGCCCAGGATGACATGACAAATCTGACAAATTTGCATCTGACATGAATTTTGTATTCTGAAAGCAAATAAATCCTACGAAGCTGACTGTTGGAAGCTGATTGAAATCTTCCAGCTGTGTGGAATCTCCTGCCACCTAGAGTCTAATTTACATGTCATATGTATACGTCACACCCCAGTTTACCCTCATGTATGTCTCAGTTACATGAAACATGTCCTAATTTAGGCGAGTGACACAATAAAAGAAAAGCATTAGCAGGACGCAGGCTTTAGATAGATGCAAGGAAAAAAAAAAAACAAACTACGAGGAAAAATAAACTTCCATGAAGTGAAATTAGAGGTGCTTGTGTTTGAGGTAGAAAATCAGTTTTTTTCTATTTGGCTCTTTGTAATGGACCTGTACCCCTGCCAGTCAGTAGGGAGCATACTTGCTGCTAGGTGAGCCTGGTGTGCTTTTAGGCACATGGTCAAAATTCTCCCACAATACTCATTAGTGTCTTTCTCTTCCCCACTTTTGTTTCCCGAGGCATCACAGTTACAGTGCATTCAGAAAGCATTCAGACCCCTCAGTTTTTTTTTCTTCACATTTTGTTATGCTGCAGCCTTACGTTAAAATGCCTTAAATTATTTTTTACACTCCATACCCCATAAAGCCAGATTTGTGCTAACTTTGCAAATTTATTAAGAAGAAAAAAGGCTGAAATATCACATTGACATAAGTATTCAGACCCTTTGCTATGACACTTGAAATTTAGCTCAGGTGCATCCTGTTTCTCTGGATCATTTCTCTGGATTCTTTGAGATATTTCTACACTTTGACTGGAGTCCAACTGTGGCAAAATTCAATTGATTGGACATGATTTGGAAACGCATACACCTGTCTATATAAGATCTAATAGCTGAATATGCAGATCAGAGCAAAAACCAAGTCATGAGGTCAAAGAAACTGCTTGCAGAGACAAGACTGTGTGGAGGTACAGATCTGGGCTGCATTGAAGCTTCCCAAGAGCACAGTGGCCTCCATAATTCTTAAATGGAAATAGTTTGGAACAATCAGGACTCTTCCTAGAGCTGGCCGCCTGGGGGAGAAGAGCCTTGGTAAGACAGGTGACCAAGAATGCGATGTTCACTCTGGTTGAGCTCCAGATACCATGTGGAGATGGGAGGAACTTGCAGAAGGCCAACCATCACTGTAACACTCCTGTGATCTGGGCTTTCTGGCAGAGTGGCCAGATGGAAGCCTCTCCTCAGTGCAAGACACATTTCCTTCTGGAGCAGCTGCACGACATTTTTTGAAGAATGCTTTTGAACAGGTCATTGTGACTGACGGCCGAAATGTTGACGCTGGAATCACACCATTTTCCAGTTATTAATGGCACACTGTATAGAATGATTTGGGAACCTCAAACAGGAGAAACTGGAACCCAGCTTTTGGTCCCAAAAAGCTGCAGGGGGAATGCTCTTTCCGCACAGCTCATTATAATCCTATAATCAGACACCTGGAGGCAGATGGAATACTACACTGCTTAAAGGCTCGTCCACTAGCCAGATACTTGTGGTCAACAGTGTGCATCATATGTGGTGAATCCACCAGCCATCCCAAATGTGTCAGTGTTCCCTCTTTCCATTATTGAGATCCCCTTTAAAAGAACTGGTATGGAATTGATAGAATTGGCTAGTGGAGCTGTGCACTGTGTTGTGATTGGCTCTGTGGTCTTTCATGATTTAAAAACAGAAACAGTTTGGGATAGTGTTCAGCACTATGTCACAGTTTCCCCTACAATCTCACTTGGAGACCACAAATTTTCAAACATACTTTCTCCCCAAACACACGTACCTCAGAACACAACATAGGTGTAGCTAGCACATTCAAGCATATTGCTCGCTCAAAAGAAAAATGGTTTAGGACAAACTGGAGAAAACCCTAGTGATGGGACTGGAACAGCCCTATTGTGCGTGTGCCCAAGGCAGATGGGGCAGCCAGTTTATGCGTGGACAAGGTAAATGCTGCACAGCATGACCAAATGTTTGTGGACACCTGACAATCACACCCATATGTGCTTTTCGAACATCCCATTCATAAATTTGTTCCTCACTTTCCTGTTATAATAACCTCTCCTCTTCTGGGAAGGCTTTCCACTAGATGTGGCTGCGGGGTTTTGCCCATTAAGCCACAGTGAGGTCTGGCACTGATGTCAGGTGAGGCAGCATTCAAGTTCACCCCAAAGGTGTTCAGTGGGGTTGAGGTCAGGGCTCTGTGCAGGCCACTTACGTTCTTCCACACCAACCTCGACAAACCATCCTCGCTTTGTGCACAGGGGTACTGTCATACAGGAATAGGTTTGCTCTAGGCCCCTTAGTTCCAGGAAAAGAAAACTGTAATGCTACAGCATACAAAGACATCCTATACATCTGTGTGTGTCCAACTCTGTGCCAATCTGGTTAAAGCACACATATGGGTACGATGGTCTGCAAATTTTTGGCCATACAGTGTATATCTAAATTTGATGCTGATCCAGCGGCTTGCATTGATGAGCCCCTGGCCTGGCTAGGCACGACTAGGTTTATTCAACATAATGATCTATAGAAGTGATTGGCAGCAGCATATGCAGCATTTGAAGGCAGCTAACATCTGGAGGTACAGTCTAGACTTTGTCAGGTGCATCCCCAAATTGATCAGACTGTTCTGACTGCAGCATGTCCCTGACCCAAGGCAAAAAAGGAAATGAGACAATTCCTGGGGCTGTTGAGATATTATCATAGGTTTGTGCCTAATTATTCCGACCTCATTAGCCTGCTGACTGAGGTCACTAACATGGGAGAGCCATTGATCAGAGCAGTGCCAGCAGGCCTTTGTTAGTGCTAAAGCAGCTCTCTGTATGGAACCCTGCTTCAGTCCCTGGACTTCCTATCCATTTTGTGTGCAGAATGATGTGTCAGGCAGAGAACTGGGAACTTTTCTGTCTCATGTGTTAGAGGGTGAGGACTGCCTGGTGCAGTACATTAGTGAAAAGCTCTCAGTGTTTGAGTCAAACTACAGCACTATCAAAAATGAGTGTCTGGCCATCAGTGCCTGGCATCCAGGGCTACTTATTGGGGCACCCTTTCATCCATGGATCAGACCACTCTTGCCTGCAGCAGCTGAACTATATGAAGGATGCCAACATGTGGATCAGTTGTTGCTATCCGTCACAACAGCCTTTTAAGTTCACAGTGGTTCATAGGCCAGGGAAGCAGTTGGTAGTGGCAGACTTTTTTGGTTGCAGACAGGAGGAGCCCTGGCCTCAGTTGAGTGGTGGGGGTATGTAGCAGGTGGGAGCATAGTTTGGCACGGGTCTGCCCTGGGAGGGAGGTGTTTGGGAACAAGCCAGAGGGGTATTGACTAATATGCCACGCCTGAGACCTGTTCTGTCTATTTTGCAAAGACATTTTACAAAATGTGGCATGCCACTGTTTGAAGTACAGAGAACCTGTGTGTATTATACATTTAATATACATAATACATTTTTTTCTACTTAAATGTAAAAACCTAGACTGCTAGATTACTTCTGAAATACATCGGATTAAAAACACATTCCACATACATTATATAAGTGGTAAAAACTGGACAAATATTGTTAAAAGGCTCACCCATTTGAGCAGCTCGGGGTAGAGAACAGGTCAATGACAGGAGCTGTATTGATGCTGGCTGCTGTGGTGGACACCGGAGATGTGTCTGTGGTAGCAAACGAGGGCCTCTTGGAGAGCTCTTTCAACCTCTGCTCCTGGGGAGACACAGTTCAGATGCATGGGCCTCCAAAACATTACAGTGTAGCTGCCAGTCAAAAACAATACTACCAATTATAAGTGTTGCATATTAAACTGTACATATAATTTTCATTGTCTGAAAGAAATTTTAATACAGTCTTACGGTTGAAATCTGTTTCTAAGACAAACGTAAATAGTATAGTTAATGCCGATGTATGAATGAATTTGTGAGTCAAAATGTATTTTTTTAGAAGTTGGCTTTATTTGACTTTTCATCATTCATTCATCTTCACTAGCCACTTGTGGTATAGCCTACGGGGCAAGGCATGAATATACCATGGATGGGATCCCAGTCCATCACACCGCACCAGCCAATCACACATACAAACACTCATTCGCACCTAGGGGAAATTTATAACAGCCTACATGTTTTTGGGAGGTGGGAGGGAACCAGAGAACCTAGAGGAAACCCTCACAAACACCAGGAGAACATGCATACAGGCAGTAACCTGAGCTCAGTATTGAACCCGGGGATCCTGTTGCTGTGAGGTGGCAATGCTACCCACCGCACCACTGTACTGCCCCCAAGTTGTTTTTACTTAAAAATAAGTTGTTTCCCCAGGCAAGAAAATTTAGGAGTAGCAGCAAACAATCAAGCTCCCTTATGAGGCTGGTTGAGAAGAGTCTAGTTCGTCAGGAACAGTTTTTACAATTGAGAATATAAAGCAGTGTTGATTTGTAGAAACACTTGTTTAACACCAGATTTGCTTATCATAACTGCATAAATCTGTAAGTGTTATTTCATAGTATTCATTTCTTCATTATTATTCTAAAATAGCAGTAAACATTATATAAAGAAATATATGTATGAGCAGATGTGTCCAAACTTTTAACAATAGCAGAATCTACCTCAATATTTATTCATTTATTAACACTTAATTTCTGCCTTAATCTCTGTACATTTCAGCCTTACTGCACTTTACCCTGCCAGCTGTTTATATTTGTTGGCAATGTTTGCTATACGTGCCTAGTTTTGCGCTATTTGCTGTACATATTCTTTACTTATTGCACTGTTTTGATATGTGTGTGCACGTGTTCACTTTTTGTACTGGGAGCCAAAAAATCTTCGTTGTACATCTGTACAATGACAATTAAGACAATCTAATTCTAATTATATGTAACAACTGCAACATGTAAGTTTTCAGTCATACTTTCATATCATCCCTGTAAATTTAGCTGTGTTCTGATTCGTCACCTTCAGTGCTTTCAGACGCGCCTGCTCTTCCTCCAGGGCTGCCTGCTTTTCTCTCTCATCCACTTTGGTGAAAGACATGCCAGTGTTCGCCAGGGACGATACAGCATTGGAAAGTGTGCTTGCCCTGCGATAGTCAAATACAGTCACATTACTGCGTATTACTGTCTGCATTTTACAGCTACGATGAATAACTTGCAACATAAAAATATCACACACAGCATTCATTTTGCTACGACATACTACCACCATGTTCTCAAGATTGCAGATTTGAGGGAATTCATAAAACCCCATGCTTATGAAGAGTAAAAAATGGTTAATGAAATCATGCTGATTGTGAAAACCGTGACTGCGGAGCCTACCTGCTGGCCGCGGTGGAATCCTTGACCTTTTTGCCCTCCAAAGAGGCCAGGTGCTGCTCTAAAGCATCCAGGAGACTGCTGGGAGCCTAAAGCGAAGCAAGCAATTACTCAGCTCAGCCATGTGTTCAGGAAATAAATGTCACAAACAAAAAAATAAATAAATAAACCACAAAAAGGTAGCAGAAAACAAGTGCAGAAAGAAGTGAGTAAAGAAGTACTTACACACACTGTAAACTGAAGGTAGACAGGAAGTGGAAACATAAGGATAGATACAGAATATAAAGGTGGTATTGATCAGAGATCCATATTTTGGACTTCAAAGCATCTAATTTATTCACTGTTTATCTTCAGCTCTCAGGCCCGTACCACAATACTGTAATTTTAGGGCTTTAAAGTGTTGATTGGGTTCAGTTTGTATTGACTGATTTGACCGTTACAACTGCATCATGGCTGTTTTTAACACTGTAACGTAACGAACAAACGTTTTTCATAGAGTAGTTTTCCAATCACCTAGTTACAGCGGCACTCAGAACACCTTTATTTGCTGTAGTGGAAAGTTAAGAAAAGCAAAGTGAAGATTTTTCAGTTACATGCACATCTTTAGTGAGCTTCATGCATTTTTTTCACTTGAAGAAAATTATAATAGCAGAGATTTGGAGGACATTAAGTCAGTTACTAATACAGCAAAATAAGGTTATTGCAGGGATAAAGAGCAAAAAAAAGGAACTGGAGTTGGGTACCCCTGCTCTAGATCTCCTCTAAGAAGCTAGTGTACGACAGATACAGGTGGTTTTACCTGAGAGAGATCAGGAATGTCCCCTCGGTCTATCCCCACCTGCTGTCGAAGGACAAGAGCATGAGTGTTACTACAGTGCTCACCTTTAACACTTTTTCGTCACACTACAGCAAGAGAAAGTCACCTCTGCCACTTTGAGGAACTCAGAGATGCGGGTCATTCTGGTGAGGAACTTCTTGTAAATGTCCAGCCCTTCTTTGCACTGAACCTTCTTCATGTCAAAATACTTCTCTGTGGATGGAACGCAGACATTTCATTACACTTCATAACATATAAAATCGGCACTGCCATTTGTGGCAATGGAAAAAATATCTAATAACAACTAACGTCTAACTTTTAAGTTGCAGTGCTTAACGTTTTGGTAAAAATTAAAGTATTATTGAATCGTTAGAGGAAAAACAAAAACTCAGTGTCTTTGCGCTGGTGCGAGCCACTCTGGGAAATCAGGTCGGGTTTAGCTTCAGTTTTCACACTCATAAGTATTACAGATACCTAAGATCAACATTCTTATGAGGCACGGAACCAGAAATATTATAAAAGGAGTCTTAATACCAAACAAAACCTAAAGTGTAGACAGTCAGTGAGCAAAACAATCACAGTGGCAAGAGGTGGCAATTTTAAGAGATGCAATAAAAACGTAGGGTTTTTTTTTTTTTTTTTTGAACAGGTAATATATTTTAGCTGTTCACCAACTGAGGAGCTAGTAGAGGTGTAATGATACACAAAATTCAAATTCAATATGATTTCAATATGGTGGTATACATTTTCGATACAGTAAGCATAAGCATTGCCTGAATATGTGCGTCAGGTTTCTATTTTCAACTGATTAAAACAATATAAAAGTACAATAATTTGAAGCCCTAATAAATGACACAGTGTTTGTATGATCCATTTGGACTCTTAGTAGCATATAATAAATATATAACAATATTAAAAATGGCTAATTAAACATTAGTTCTCTGCCAAGGAAGCTGCCCTGGTGTGCAGAGTTGCCAGGTCTCCACAAAATTTCCACCCAGCTACATCTTCAAAACTGTACACAAACACCTGAAACTAGCCCAACCATCAGGAAGCGTTTTCTTCTTTTTTATTATTTGTGTTGGAAAAAGGTTCACTGCGGCACATGCACTTTTCTGATTTGTTGTCTCAGGACTAGCCTAATTGTTGGTTTGAGAGTGTATATTTTGTTTTCTACCATTTGTTTTGGACTGTCAGCTTTGTGTGCTTCACTGTTTTTGCTCGCCTTTGTTGTTTTGTCTTTCAGTTAAAGTGTGACTTACAGCGTGAGAAAGGTGCTCTGTACAGTATATTTAACATTAGCACTATTTACTGCTTGCAGAAGTAGTTATCAGCTACTATTCTTTGATGTTTCTTGGTGCTACCTTCTTTTCCCTTCTCTGTAACTAGCTGCATTAAACATGCTTTGTCTTAGTTAACTGCTCAGATTGCAAACTACACTATCAGCTGTTGGATAGACTTGCCCCTCTCATAGCGACCCCTGAAATAAAGTTTTCACCTTGTACTCAGAAACTGTTCAGTAGTAGCATTTCTGTAGTACTGAGGAGACTATGGTAATGGTAGAGGATAAGGGCTATGTACAGTGTATACAATGTACAGTACTAAAAGTACTGGATGATTTTGCGTGAACTATTTCCCAGTACCATTTAAAGGGTTGTGTTCGCACCGACAGTGGGCACTAGGAAGTGACGTAAGCCGGTCGACAGCGACGTCATCTGTGAGCGGCGTTCAACAATGGAAACAAAGAAGGACAACGTAAACAACCGGAGGATGGAGGACGCTGTGATCGGAGCTGTGTTGCACGTCAGCGTTCGTCCATCTATCGCTGTTCTCCATACTTGTGAAATAAGTCGACACTACAGTATGTTTACATGGCGTTTTAAATCATGGCGGGTGAGGGCGTTTTCGTATGCGTTTGGCCAATCAATGTCTACTTACGTCACGGATAGTACCGGTTGTGCTGGTTAGACCCTGCTCCGGAGTAGGAGCTTTTTTGATTATCGGAAAAGGCGGTCCAGTGCTAAAATCACACCCAGTTCCGGAGGTGCGAAAACGCCAAAAAGGGGGTAGTTCCACAGTTACTCCAGGTACTATGAAAAGGTTCCCGCAGTGCGAAAGGCCCTATAGAGAAACTGTCCCTGAGTATGCATTGTTTAGCAATTTACAACCATCAGAATAATCTGCATGACTGAGGGGTACGCGTTACAGAGTTCTGTTCTGCAAGTTTCTTAAAACAGCATTTCAACCAGAGAGGTTTCCAAATTGCCCAAAGTTGTATACTGCTACTTTAATAACAACAACAACAACAAATTATTATTATTATATAAAATATAATTATGTAAAAAAAAAAAAAAGGTTACACACAATTTGTAGGTTTGTGATGTAAAAAAAAGGAAACCAAATAAATCATGTCGGATCTTTTTCCCCAAAATTCAAGTCAAAAACAAACAGTAACATTTTAGAGAAAAAAGAAAAAAAAAATACTTAACTCACTCAAAATTAATCACTATAACTATATTATGGTTGAATTACTATACTAGGTAATAGTAGAACCCCATACTGACGGTGAAGCAGGGTGGTGGCAGCATCATGCAATGTGGCTGCTTCTCTTCAGTGGGGAATAGATAGATAGAGGGAATCATGAATAGCTCTAAATACCAATCTATTTTGAAACAAAACCTGCAGGGCTCTGTGGGACGGCTGAAGATGAAGAAAGATTTCACCCTTAGCACGATAACAACCCAAAGCACAACCCCAAGTCAACAGAGGAGTGAATAAAAAGATCAGTGCTTTGGAATGGCCCAGTCTGTGCCCAGATCTAAATCCTGTCAAAAAACTGTGGAGTGACTTGAAGAGGCTGTACGCAAACGATCCCCTCACAATGCGATAGATTGGGAGCATATTTGGTAGAGTGGAATAAAACTGCCAAATCAAGATTGGTAGACTCATATCCAAAAAAACAAACATAAAGACTGCTGTATTCCAAGCAAACAGTGTGCACGCTTATGCAACTAAGCTACTGTAGGTTCTTTGCTTTTCACTCGAATTGTGTTGTCACATTAAACAGTGGAAAAAGATTTGACGTGATTTCATTTTCGTTTTTTTCCCACCTGCGGTTTCAACATGGGCGTGTAGACAGTTTATATCCACCATGATTCTCATTTGATTCTAGGCTTTCTTTCTGAAAGATTCAAGCAGCGAAAGGTGTCCTCTCTTTTTACAACACAGAGTTAGAGGACGCACATCTCTCAATGGGGATCGATTCCCATTCTTGATTTATTGACATCTCAAGCACTGGGGAACACAATATTCTCACTACGCTACACACAGTCATATTTAAGCCTATGATATCCAATCCATTCATTGAATACCTGGTAGCTTTAAAATTTCACACTGCAACAAACGTAAGCTTTAAAATAAATATATAATCAAATAATACGATTTACTAATAGTTATGTTTATTGTTTTGTTCTGAATTTGGTTCTATTTAAACGTTTACTGCAATGCACAAAGCCGCATTACAGTAATCGCCTGCTGCGTGTTTAGACAGTGCTGCAGTGATTTGCTAAATAATTCAAATAATATCTACAGGAATGTGGGGTATGGTTATATCTACTTTCTTTAAGCATTGTCCAAGGAACTTAAGAGAGTGCAAGACAATCCATCAAGAGAAATATAAAAAAGCTACAATTTTATGGCACAAATGACAAATGACAGGAATTTAAAGAAATCTGAATACTTTTGCAACTCTAGTACATAATGTTATATTCTATTCATAATAATTATGCTGCAGTAATAACACTGTTATTAGATGATAATAATTGTGACTGTGCGATAAAAGCATGATGTAATGTGGATGTGTGGCGAGCTTTACCCAGCAGGTTGATTATCCCTTCGTTGTAAGCTGCAAAAAGCCTGATTGAGTCTTTGAAGAGGAGCATGAAGGCTGCGTTAATAACCCCATTGGTGAGCTCGTTGGCATTGACCTGAACATAGAACAATAATTTGATTTTCCTCACAGAAAGATCAGTGAATCTGTATCAACTTAAAAAAAAAAAAACCTGATGGAAACCAGGCTGTATGAATAGTAAACACATCAGGAAGGAGATCGAAGAGCAGAACGTGACATTCGGTATCGTGCTATACTCACATTGAAGTCTAACAGGGCGTCCATCTGGTTCTGGATGATTGGGATGGTTTTAAGGAGCTTCTCTGTATTCATGGTTCTCATCACTCCATCAACCCTAAAGGAAAACATTACGACGTTATTTCGGCGGTTCGTCCTGAGAATTAGATCATACTCTACCTCTAGCAAGGCGCTTTGCTAGGCTTTTAGTGTAAGCATTTTATAATGGCTCTACAGCAAATGTTTATCATAATCATCAGATTTAACAAGCTTTACAATCTCCTATATTTACATGTTTTTAAAATAAGATGACTACAAGAATTTCATCAACTTCTGTAGTTCAAAACATGCATGTCTTACCCACGCTTTACTTTTGTAAAATCGAAAGCCACCTGTCGATAAGACACTGCTTTTTCGTTCAGATATCGGCTGTACCGCCGAATAAATGTTGACATGTCGTAACCTATGACAGACCAGAAACAGAGAATCTGTGTCTACACAATCAACCCTGGCATCATTACACACTCAGCCTAATCATCTCATTTAACTGGCAAGCTACATATTTACTGAATAGAGTTCATTCCTGGAAATGTCACGCAAGTACCTTGTAGTCCACTCTTGTCCAAAAAGTTACTGAGGTTGAATAACGTATTCCTAGAGGCCAGATACTGAACAAAGCGCTGCAGAACAACATGAAAGAGAATAGTGTTTCTTAGTATATTTACATTTAAATAAACAACCCTGAATATTAGGAACGGTTGACGTCGGCACTGACCTCGTTGCCGTAGACCATGAGGTGGTGTGTGGTGATGAGGGACTTGAAGACGACCACCCAGCTGGTGTTGGTGGTCCTCTCAAACAGCCTCAGTCGGTCGACTCCTTACAAGTGCAAGTAGAGCAACCACGTCACCTACTCTAGATATTTCCTTTGTTTTGTTGTGAAGAGTCAATAAGAGGTTGTGCACCTCATAATAACCAAAGAAACATAGTCTGGTGTGATGTCAGTGCAGTTAGTATTGCACCACAGAGCGCGGTGGAGTCAGAAAAGCAGTCCTAAAGACATTTCATGAAAGGGGCTTGATATTTCTTCAATGCGGTAGTAAAATATGCGTAGACATTTCATAGTTTAATGAGGACAGTCAAGGTTCACCCCTTTAACTTCAACTTGTTAATTAATGGCAACCTCTGTGTGATTTAGAGATAAAGCTCAGAGATAAAGCTCCATTTAATCCACAAATTCCAAGTACGTTTTGGTTTTATTTTATTCCAAACTCATTCCGTAGCTGTAATTTCAATCAGTTATTGTTACTGGGAACAGGGAGTAGTCTTCAGATTAGATCTAGAAGATAAAGTCAGTACGGCAACAACTAAGCGTCGTTCCTCACGGTTTTGTTTTATATTATATTACTAAAAATACAATAATCAAACACAAAAGCCAATTTATATTTGTGACAGCCCTTCACGTTTATATGCCACATGTAAGCCGAGGGATTGGAAAGTAATTATTATTGATTAATTATACCACAGGGATGTGGGGTGTATGGCAGACACTTCATGTAAAACTTAAGCCTAATAACACTGAATGTAACTACAAACAATTAAAAACGCAATGGTGGCATTCGTTAATAAATTAAAAAATGTAATCTTTGTCAAATTGCTGAAGTATAAGTTAAAATAACACACTTTAGACTGTGCGGTGTTAAGAAAATCATTCACGTCAGGGTGGAAACGTATCACACCACTACTGTTATTCCTTACTTAATTCATAAGAATAACTGACTGTTAAAATATTCGTCATTAAAATATAAAAAAGAAAGTGATAGCAAACCAAGACATCGGGTTAATTCACATGAATAATTTATTTTTTTTAATTGATTAAAATATGATAAAAGAGTGGTATCAAACGAAAACATTGGATAAACTGAAGAATACAGCAATTACAATGCCTTGCGTCATGTGGAAATCGACCTCATGTTTAATCTTTTCATTCAAGCACAAAACGAGGTGCATTGTGCAGAATTACATCATGGACTTAGATAATGTGGTATGTCAAACGCAAGTCTTCAGCAGCGTCAGACAAATTCCCAACACTGTAGTCACATGCTAAAGCAGGCCGAATGATGGTGCCTTGTGACAAGCAAACCATTCAAACAAAGCAAGGAAATGACAAAGGCCTAACTTTGAATAAACGATTACATTTGCCTTTTGTAGAATTTATGCCATGCTTATAATTAGGGTCTACCCAATCCTCAAACAAAAAAAGGAAGAAAGTAAAAAGGATGACGTTCTTGACTAAAGTTGCAGAGATCTTCTTCTTCTTCTTTTGGCTTTTCCCTTCAGGGGTCGCCACAGCGAATCATCTCTCTCCACCTATCCCTATCTTCTGC
>CM074958.1:6356413-6367126 GCA_037577455.1 Pangasius macronema | reverse complement strand
CTAAAGAGAGCATGTAATGCCTTAATATGGAGGGGTGCTAAAGGCTGATTTCCATTTATCACCACCGTGGATACAAACCAAGTTTAGGCACTGCATAGGTCCAACTTCATGAATATTTTGGTCTCTTGTAGCTGTTCCAGAGCCGAAGTGGACCAGCTGCTCCCTTTCTTCTCCATGAAAGAGAAGCCTGCAGAAGCTGGTGAAGTTGAGGGAGAAAATGTACCCCTGTTTCAGGGCCTCATTGATGTATACGTCCATGGCCTGGGTTTCTTTAGTGGACAAGGGGTTAATGTGGTTAGATGAGGGTGAGGGTGATTGTGTGCATGCATCTAGGGGAACCCCAGCACTCTGGGGGACTTGGTCATGACAGTGACATGAACTTGGTACAATGGGTGATGGAACCCCACCCCTTGTTGACTTGACCTAGTTGCACAGGTTCTGTGGTGTGGGGTTCTTGGGCAGGGTTCACTTCCACATTAACCTCCCCTAGGTTCCTTAGCAGGAGGTCTAGACAAGGTCTGGACAGGTCAATGAGTGAGTCGAGGGATGCCTGATCGTCCCAATATGCTCAGTGAGGATGTTAGTGTTCAACCCTTGACAATAAGCAGCTTTGAGTGCCGGCTTGTTCCAGCCACTGCCAGCAGCTAATGTGCAAAAATCGAGAGTGAACTCAGCTGCCCTTAGGTTACCCTGTTTGAGGGTAGGAGTATCTCTCCAATCTCCTTGCCTTCTGGAGTGTGGTCAAACACTTTATTTACACTGCTGGCAGACAAATCCAAATTGTAAGACAAACTCAGTATAAAAAAAACAGGCAATGGTAAGGTGATCGACAAACAGCATTGAATAGGAAAAACAGGAATCAAAAAACAGGAGAACCAGAAACAAGATCAAAATCAGAGTGTCAGAGTCACAAAATACGAAGGCTTGGTAATGACTGGTAACACTGGTAAGACACAGCATATACTTTGCAGTGATTGTGTGAACTAGGAGCTCCTTATGTACTGTGAATGTGATTGTGTTTGTTTGGATTCAGGTGTGTATGATCAGAATGACAGTGAGTTCGAACATGACAGAGTCTGTAAGTGCTGGATATTGTAGTTTGCAGTGGCCATCTTTGTAGTCCGCCTTGTGTTCTGGGAGTCCTGTGTAATGTGACACCGTTGATATGACAAGTAACAAAGTACTTCTATGCTTAAAATGTCATTTGGTACCAAAAAAATTTAATGAAAAACGTTTCTTATTGAAAGCCTCTTTCTCTGTCCCTGTTTCAATAATAGCTCCATCTAGCGACCCCTCCTCACCACTGGACACAGTGACAAGTGCTCTTGTTGCCGGGGTGGCAGTGTTGGGCCTGCTGAGCCTGAGCTTCTTCATCCTTTCCATCAGGCTTCTGCGCAGGTCCAGTCCCACATCTCTGACTGGCATAGGGAACCCCAGCTTCAAATAAAACACACAACCCTACTGCAAAATCACTGCCTTCTGAATCTTTTTCCACCTGAGTCACTGCCAATTATAGAAATTATGCATTGGCAGGGCCAGAATTCAGGCCATTGTCTGCCATCTATTTTTTATCTTATTATTGTGCTATGTTATTCCTTTTAACTTCTTTATATCTTCTTCTACTTCATACTGTATTTGGTTTTTATTTACAATTTATTCTTATTGTACTTGTGTAAAAACATAGAAACAGACAGCCAAAGTTTTCATTTATTACCTCACCTAGTTGTAATTATACACCCTTCATGAAAATGAGGAGAACATAATATAGTAGAAAGGATAACATATGCAATAAGTAATCTTGGAGCTCAAACTGACAGGGACTTTGTATGGTTGTATTTAATCATGCTTTTTTCAAGCACAAAAAGTTTTTTTAAGTGCATTTTAGTGCATTTCTCCAAAACACTGGGTTCAAAATTATCAACACCCTTGCAGTTAATATTTTGGGATGGCTGCCCTGGAATGCATGGAGTTTCTGTCTGCAATATCTGACAATATTGGAGACACTTTTAGAGGGATCTTGGCCCAGTCTGGAGACTGAGATGGCCATTGCAAAACACTGATTTGGCTTTTATTTAACTATTTGTGTTGATTAATTATATGCTGACTCATCATCCTTCTGATCAAGTCTAAACCTCAGTCTGACAGAGGCAACCAGGTTTTGGGCTGAAACACCAGCCACAAGGTACTTTTCCTTGTATGCAGTCTCTTCTGTCATGCATACCATCACTTGCTGATGGTGTGCATGTCAAAAAAGTTGAAAAAAAAAAAAGATTTTGACCACAACACACAACTGCAGTTATAATGATGCTCCATGAAGTTCAGCCACTGTATGTGGAGATGGTCTCCGGAAGGGCTTCTTTCATGCAATGCTTCCAAAAGGCTGATTATGGGGGAAAAACACACACAAGAATCAACTGTGCAATTCTAAAACTGTAAAATACTAATGAAAATAATGGAAGGGAAATGTTTTTTTTAAGTGAATAAATAGTGTCTGCAATTGTTTGAGTGGAACAATGTGAATTATTGTGGTTAGTGTTTATTTTATATCATCATTTTTGCTCATTTTTATGAAGGGTGCCAATAATTCTATATGCAGCTGTGTATGTCACTGTGTATGAGTAGCAATATGTTTATGATGTGAAAATGCACTGTATCTATCTGTAAGAAACTTTAGACTTTAGAAGTAATTCATGTTCTTAGTCAGTGAACATTGTTTAAATGCCATATGCCATTATAACCTGGTTGAGTTTTGTTTGGTTGGTTGTTTATTGATTTTGTAAAAAGTTATTTTGCATTGAAGATGCCCATAAACACATTTGTCTTATTTTTGTCTGCATTGATCCATTATTATTGAATCAAACTCCAGTTTATAGTGCATTGCTTGTAATGTTTTTATATAGATAATTATTTTACCATAGCTGAGGAATGTTCTTCAATCCTGGAGATGTTGAGCAAAGTACAATCAACTGTGTTAAGACACTGTGTGTTCTGTTTCACACATCCTTACCTCCAGGAGAAGTGTTTGACACATGAATATGCTCTCATGTGCATGTGTATTATCCCAAGTCATGAAATAACACTAGCAACTACGCTATTCTGAGCCTCAACAAAAATACAGGGGGTGTTATCCGGACTATTACCTAGTGTGCCTAGACAGAGATAGAAACACTGATGTGAGGGATATGTATGTGCACACAACTGTTTGTCCTTCTGAGGTTTGCATCATATGACATGGCAGTTGCGTGTAGCAGTAGAAGCAGACGTTACTGACAATGCTAACATAATGGATAACAAAAAGGCAACCAATACAAAACAAATAGCAAAGAGCAGTAATCACAACAGCTTAGCAGTTTCTTGTGAGAAACTCAAAGTAATGCAATCTGTCTATGCATTTGGGTGCCTTCTTACAGAATCTAGCTCCACACCAATAAACTGTGCAACCTGTCTCTGTACTAGGGAAATTTTCTTTCCTTTAAACATGAGGACAAGTTCCACAATGTGGCTGTCTTGGGTGGCCTGCCATCCTGGCACACATGAGCCAATCATCTGAATCTAGCAGTATTCTTATCCCCTATTCTCAAGTTCCAAATCAGTTGCACAATGATGCATCACTCCAATGTTGATATTCTGGCAGGTGACACATATAGTTTTGTCCTCAGCTTGCAAGTGAGCAGAAGTTCACTTGGTGCAATATCTGTGTGATGCGATATTGGAGCAGAAAGTCTGTGGCATAGGCTTTCCATGGTTTACTTTCCAGGATTGCTCTCTGGACACAGTCGTTGAGAACATGATTAAAGTTTCGACTACACTGTTAGGCTTAGGGAAAGTACAAAGAGACACAGATGTGTTCCTGTGAGGTTCCTATCTCACAGGTGTGTTTGATTTCCCTAGTAATTGAAAGCCAAGGATGTGAACTGTACCCCATTATCAATCACCAGTTCTATAGGACTTCTAAAGTGGCTAAACACAACAGCCAGGGAAGCAGTGACTGCTGTTGTGGTAACATCAGAGGTGAAAACAATTTCAGTCCATTTGCTATAATAGTCCACAATAGTGAGGGCATACGTGCATTCTCAGGTTCTAGACTTAATAGGCCATATAATGTCCAATCCCAACGTTTCTCCCCTGGTGCAGAAGGAAGTGGTACATGCTGGAGAGGGGTAGTGTACTCTTGAGCTGGCATATGGAGATATTAGAATAAACCATGGCATCCATTCCTGGCCAGCTCTACAAATCACGGAGACATTGCTTGATTTTAACAAGGTCCTTGGTAGCCTTCATGTGCCAGCATGGTCAGGGAGGCACACAGCGTAATGGTACCAGTTAATGGTGTGACCTTCTATAAATCAGACTGTCTTGCACAGAGAGTTCAGCTCTAAGAATAAGCTCAGGTCAAGCACTTTTTCTATTCTTGGATCAGCCAGATTCCAGCTGCTGACATAAAGAACAAAGTTCAGGGAAGGCAGCACACTCCTTGAAAACTCATCTACTAACAGCACACAGTATTCAGTGGCAAAAAGGGCCACTAATTCAGGGTCAGTGTAAAATGACGGTCCCACATGGATGTTCACCAACATTGTACTGTCCACAGCTGTTCTACTGGCAAGTGCTTCTTTCCCTACAACAGCATATTTTCTTTCTGTAGCAGAAAGAGTGCATGATGCAAATGCATCAAGATAAATTTGCGTCAGCACAGCCCCTAATCCATAGTCGGAAGCACTCTGGAGTAAGTCACCAGCTTCACTCTAGTTGGCTTCAGTGGAGATATGTGAAAACAGTATTGTAGAGGCTTTCTGGGAGTATAGACACAGATGAACATGTCTCAACCACATCATTCATAAATTTCCATTTCTGGTGCTACTACTTCTACCTTCTGTGCGGCAAGCCCATGCTAAGTGTCCTGTCTTACCTCAGTTCTTGCGTTTGACGCAGGCAGAAGAACAGTTAGAAGCATTTTGTATGTGTGAATCTGATCCGCAATGGTAACATTTTCATTTAGGCCGCATTTGTTGATGTACGATATTTCCATTTAGTTGGAGCACCAGTGATGCTGCTGAGGCAAGAGTTCATGCATGTTGCATGGCTGTTTATGTTTGTGTAGGTAAGAGTACTGAATCTTCCAGTGTGAGAGCGGGCTACAACAAAGGCCTCTCTTGTATGTGCACAGATGTTGCCTTTTCAATTAACTGGCCCCTTGGCATTTCATCTGTTTGGTCTCCAAAGGTACAATACAAAGTCAGTTTGTGCAATGCAGCAACAAAATCCTTAGTTGATTCATCTGCTCTTTGAGCTCGTGGTTGGGATTTATGCTGTTCCACAACAGCGCTCACTGTCAGTAATTCTCAAACGTCTCAAAAGGTAGAGAAGGTTGGCCCAGGCATGGCAAAAATAAAGCAGGAGCAGGTATAATTGATGCCAACATCCTCGTCACCAAAATATGTTGTGTGTTCAATGAAGAAAACAAGAACTCCAGTTACACTAAGGTATCTTCCTTTACTTATGTTATTTTACTTTCTTTTGTCTACTCCCCTACATTAAGTGTTCTCACTGACACCTAGTGGTGAAGCATATACAGTCGCTCTAAAAAGTCTACACACCCCTTAAATTAAATTAGACCAAGATAAATCATGTCAGATCTTTTTCCACCTTTAATGTGATAAAATTCAAACCCCAAGTGATAATTAAATAGTATCATTTTAGGGGGAAATTAAAAAAAAATTACCTGGTCGCGCAGCTGCGTGCACCCTTTTATAACAGTTCTTGTGACTGTGCTCAGAACAAGTCACATTTAAACTCATGTTCAAAAGTAATTATCATGCAGCTGTCTTCAGCGAAGTGATTCTTATTAACCCCAAATAAAGATCAGCTGTTTCTGTAGGATTTTTTCTACGGAAACAATCCAAACATCTTTTTGGTTTCATCCGACTGCTGAAGCCATGGTCCACAAATAGCTTACAAAGCATGTACTTGACCTCATTGGGGAACAGTCTCGATCAGGAGAGGGGTAGAAAAGAATTTCCAGAGCATTAGATGTACCATGGAACACCATGAAGGCCATCATTGGCAAGTGGAGAAAATGGGGCACCACAGTGACATCACCAAGAACAGGACGTCCCTCAATAACTGATGAAAGGACCAAATGAAAACATCAGAGAGCCTACCAACAATAAAGGAGCTGCAGGAATAGCTGGCAAGTCGTGGTCACTCTCTGCATAGGACAACAATCACTTGTATTCTTCATATCTGGGCTATGAAATAGGGAGGCTAGACGGAAGCCCTTTCTCAGGAAGTACAAATCCAAGCCTGCCTACATCAACCCAAACCATGTGGCAAAACATGCTATGGTCTGATGACACCAAGGTAGAACTTTTTGGCCATAATTCTTAAAGATATGTTTGGTGCAAAAACAAGACAGCTTATTACCCATGGCAGCATGGAGCTGCTTCTCTTCTAGGACTGGGGCTGTAGTCAAGATAGCAGAGATCGTGGATAGCTCCAAACACCAATCTATTTTGGAACAAAACCCGCAAGCCTCTGTTAGACAGCTGACAATGAAGAAAGTTTTCACCTTCCCTTCTAGCACAACAACAACCAAAAGCACAAATCCATACCAACACTGGAAAGGCTTCAGAAGATTGCATCAGAAATACATTCATGGAACCATAAGATCGGTGTATAATGCATTATGAGCATGGGCATTGAAAAAGCTTGTTATGACAATAATATAAATGTACCTATAACTGTTATTATAATGAAGTATAAGTCTTAATGTGTCTTTATAAATGTATTTATAGAACAGTAATAATTGCTTATAAATAATTATAAATTGAGCTGTAATTCATTATGAGCATGGGCTTCATAGAAAGTGTTCTGAAATCGCACTATTATAAGGATGAACAAGCCTGCTATATTTAACTTACACCAGTAGATGGCGCGATGGTTTTGCCACTTTAATTTTTACTTCTTTTTTCTCCTGCAAAATTTTGAACCACACCCAAAGCCAAAGGGACTCCATTTGCTTATTTGCATATTCATGAAGCATTATAATTATTTGCATGTTAAATCAGGTTACGTGACGGAGTGAAGTGTTTTTCTGAAGAGAACAAAATGTACCTTCCAAAATATCAAATGTGGAATTAAAAACAACAGCTTTCTGTAGTAGAATAGAATTATAAGAATGTTTCAGATAAACCATTTAAAATTTTAATAAAAACCATTACAGCCTATCAGAGCCCAATATAACCTTTATAGCATTTTACCTTGGACTATAATTATCATCCTTTTCTCTGACTTATCTATTCCAGGTTATGAAAAATGTAAATGTAAATTTTACTTTCACTCAGCCCTCTTACCTGAACACATTCACCTCTGTGAAATATTTGGAATATTCCACAAGTCACATGTTCAGCAGGATGTTGCATCATCCATATTTCCTGAAGATCATGGGAAGAAAAAACGTAATTTCTCTCGTTCTTGTTTCTTTATTTACATTGATATTTTTGACTGATGGGGTCACTTTGAATGTACAACCCTGCTACTGCAATAATAGTCTGAAACAAATTTATGAAATTTTACATTTTAAGTCATTAGAATGTCTTTAATGTTGTCATGGCATTAGCATGTTACTTTCAAGATCCAAGATTCAAGATTCAAAGAACGTTATTAATCCCAGGGGGAAATTTTCAACCCTGTTACTCATTTAAGAGCAAAATACAGAAAAGTATTGTGACTGAAATGGTAACATTTACAGTGGATATAGAAAGTCTACACACCCCTGTTAGAATGGCAGGTTTTTGTGATGTAAAAAAAAACAAAACCAAGATAAATCATGTCAGAACTTTTTCCACCCTCAATGTGAAATTACAACGTACAACAATTATGTGAAAAACAATCAGAAACATTTTAGCGTAAAATAGAAAAAAAAAGTTACAATATTCTGGTTGCGTAAGTGTGCACACTCTTTAATAATTGGGGGTGTGGCTGTGTTCAGAATGAACCAATCACATTCAATCTCATATTCAAAAGTAATTATCATACAGCTGTCATTAATTAAATTATTCTTGTCATCAATTAATTATTTGATTAACCCCAAAATAAAGACCAGCTGTTTCTTCATGTCTTCTTGGTTTCATCTTCATTTCTGAAGCCATGGTCTGCAAAGAGCTTACGAAGCTCTTACAGGGTCCCGATTTAAAAAATGAAGTTTAATTTTAAGAGGTACACTGGCTACATGGCTACATGGACTCATTTAGATAATAAAGAAAAAGCAAAATTAAGAAAGCATTTCCAGACAAAATGCAGATGATTGAATTAAATCTAATAGCAAGACGGCTGAATGGAACTCACAAGCAGTGGACTATAGTATATTACACAGACAAATCCAGTGCTATAGTGCGGAAATCAGTTAAACCCAGTTCACGGGTCAGTTTTAGTAAGTGTGTTACGCTCTAATTGCCAAAAGATAAACCTGTTTGGGCTTTTTGTTTGTTCGTTTGGTTGGTTGTTTTGGGGCTTTTTTGCTTGTTTGTTTTATTTTATTTTGTTTCATTTTGTTTCATTTTGTTTTGTTTTGTTTTTTTGTGTGAGTGTCTGTTGTATCCATTGTGTACAACTGGCCACACAGTATAGTTATTTCTAAGACTGCTGATAGGTGAACGTTTTTCTTTGCTTATTTTTTTATTATCTCTATAAACTCGAACCTGTTTATGCTTCTGCTGCTGACGATTGACTATTTCTTTCTTTGTCTAACTGTCCTGGGGGGAAATACTTTTAACTATATCTGTTCCAAACTGCACAGAAACGTTTATTGTTCTTATTTCTGTTATTTCGAGGCAGAGGCAGTGGCTGCAGGGTGAAAATGATGGTAGACGTGCTGGTTATTCTGAATTATTAAACATTAAAAAAAAGAGAGAGAGTGTCTTCGTATCTGTATGTATTATATTTGTTAAAATGACTTTAATTAATCTTTTTAGCTTAGTTTAGATGCTTAATTCTGTTCAGTCTCTCTGCAGTTTAGAGCTGGAGTTAATTATATCAGGCTGATTTTCTAGAAATATGAGCAATAAATGGAGCTTCAGAATTTTCACCATATATGTTCAAGGAATAGCAATTAGGTACTCTAAATAAAATATAGACTATTCAGTTATTTATAATAATGGGCATACATATTTTCCATAGTTATCATTAGTTATCAATATTTTTACTGTAATTGAATGGGGCTTTTTCATTCATGTTTTATTTATTTGTTGAATTAGTACCAGCACAAAAGAAACTACTCGTCTACTGAGGTGGCTTATATGGTACTTTATTATGAATTTCTTATCAACATGCACA
Organism: Pangasius macronema; assembly: GCA_037577455.1. Classification (NCBI taxonomy): domain Eukaryota; kingdom Metazoa; phylum Chordata; class Actinopteri; order Siluriformes; family Pangasiidae; genus Pangasius; species Pangasius macronema. Next base: position 6,357,793 of record CM074958.1, on the reverse strand, counting down.
TAGATAGAGGTCTATAATTTGAGGTCTATATATCACTATAGTAATGATGCTCATGATTATCATCATTATCATCAACTACAAACTCCTGTAACATCTACTATCATATTTGAGATATGGCTGATTAAAAATTTAGAGTGTATTAATGAAGCCAAGAAAAAGGAATGAAGGGAACGACCTGAAGCTTATTAATTCCTGAAGAATTACATGAATTGTATAATTAGGCTGTAAGTGTAACTTACCATTGGATCATTAACCCATGGGGTCATAATAATATCTAGAGATCCTGAGATTCAACTGATTTATTTATTTATCTATTTATTCATAGGTTTAATGGAGGGCATCTTTTTGCCACCCTGCAGCTCTGTGTGGGTTTCCTCATGTTTCTCTGGTTTCCTCCCACCTCCTAAAGGCGTCCTGGAGGTGGATTGGTTACATTAAATTGCCAGCATTATGACCTTGACCAGGATAAAGCAGTTATGTGATATCATGGAAATCTCAGAATGAACGGATTTCCATCCACCCATCCATTTTCTTTACTGCTTATCCTACACAGGGTAGCGGGTGAGCCTAGAGCCTAGCCCAGGGAACTCGGGGCACAACGCGAGGGACACCCTGGACAGGGTGCCAACCCATCTCAGGGTACGATCGTACACCCATTCACACACTACGGACAATTTGTTAATGCCAATCAGCCTACAGCACATGTCTTTGGACTGGGGAGGAAACTGGTGTACCTGGAGGAAACCCCCGAAGAACAGAGTGGAGGCGATTCAAGCCCTTAACCCCAGGGGTGTGAGGCAACAGAGCTAACCACTAACCACTAAGTCACGGTGCCCCCTGGTTTAATTTAAAAAAAAAAAAAAAAAAAAAAAAAACTTGTTTATGAAACAGATTTTAAGTATTGATTAATAAAGGGTTATTTGAAGCTGAGTCTACTGTGATATACTTATTATTTAAAGGGGTAAAAAGCTTTTTTATGTGCAACATAAAAACCTGTCTTAATGTGAGAAAGGGGATTGACTGTAAATTATATGATCATGAGGGACTTAGTGATGACTGGTTACACAGTAGGACATGGTTAAGCAGATTTATGAAGAGAATGTGCAAGTGATTTCCTAGAATGGAGTTTGCAAGATATATTGAAACCCTCACACAAGAAGGGAATAGCATCAGAGTGAAGTATGTATGGAACATCTCTTCTTTATTCAGTTTTACTCGGCCCTGACCTGTCATGTTGGCTGGCAGTGAACATTAATGCATGATGAAAGATGATTTTGAGTGGAGGGTGAATTATTTTTTAAACCACGAATCAAAGATGTACTTGTCATGTATTTCTGAATGCTTTACCCCCATAATAAGAGCAAATGTTCCTATAATTCC
>CM074958.1:6327365-6356313 GCA_037577455.1 Pangasius macronema | reverse complement strand
ATTAAGCAATATTTATACCATTAGTGAGTAAAATTAAGCCCATAAATCATATCAGTATGAGCCAACACCTTAATAAACATGCTTGCAATTGTTAACTGGAAATGTTCACAACTAGCCGGAAGAGTTTTAATTAGTTTTTAATTATGTAATTTTTTTTCCCTGTATTTTTTCCATGCACACTGAGGTACTACCAGTGACCCATTTAAACAGCTTCAGCATCTATTGTCTCTAAATGTTTGTGTTTTAAAGAAAACTGGATTTGCACCTTAATCACAATAGTCAGGTCTAAACACAGTGTCACTTATGGAACTTCTGAACATGTGTATTTGGAGAAATGGACTATGATTATGCACAGCATGTTTTATTGAAAAGCAGTATGTTAAAAATATTACATTTTCTTTAAAATATGCTTGAATGCAATGGACAGTAATCGACTCATTTTTGTAATATTTGTATAAACAAAAGAAAATATGCAAAATTGATTCATATTGATATCTTCAAATGTAACTAGACATACTGTATGTCAAATGTCTTAAAGCTACATATTTACAACAATCAGTGCAATTACATTTTGTAAATGTTTTAAACTGTTTTGTTGTTTTAAAAAAATAATTAATTAATAAATAATTAAGTTTTAATTGTGGCCTTTTAAATTAATTTTTAAAATAATTAATAATAATTAAGTTTTAATTGTGGCCTTTTAAATTAATTTTTAAAATATATTTTTATAAAAATATATACATATTTTTTATATAAAAATATATAATAATATAAAAATTGTATTTTAAAAATATATATTTTTTGGCAAATTGCTGTGGTATAAGAGAAATAAAATCCCCTGAGACGTGCTCTTACAGGCAAATAATCACCTTCGGGGTGAAAATGGTCATCCAGTTCGTTACAGAGCACCTGGTGCTGAACCATTAGTGCATCATACTCTGGGACCTGACAGAGCCTGTGCTGTTTGTGTACAGTGTTGTTCTAAGCAGCGTACACACGTACACAACAAACGTGCAGCACGTGTAGAGAAGGTCAAATGCTAGTCACGCTGGACATACTCAGTTTAGCAGCACAAACCACATTTTATTGATTTTCCTTGCTTCAGTGTCAAACAAAAAAAATAAAAATAAAAATCTCATGTCTGCTACATGCAGTAGCACCCACAGGCCAGATGCTTTTCTTCAAATATTCATATGATGTGCTCTTTGTAGACAGGGGTGAGCTCTATCCCACAATCAACGGCTCTGTTCTTTGTTGCAAAGACCACTTCCTGCATCTAAACGTCAATAAAAGCAAAGGCATGATGGGAAGAACGTATAAAGCCCTGAAGCCATAACCATTAACAGACCCTCCACACAAGGAATGGGAAGCTACAAATCAAATGAGATCATTTCAGATAAATTGGCCTACATGTGAGCATATGAACTTACATAAAGGTTGGTTTTCTCAAATTCATAAATTGTGGGATTCACTTTCCCTGGTACATTTAGGAGCTGTGGCAAACATCTGTCAATTGCAAAGGAGACATATGGAAGTTTGTTGTTAACAGATTTATAATCACTGATCACTTTTTATTACAATTACAATCTGATCAGCTAAGAATGTGGCAGCAGTGCAATGAAATGAAACTGTGCAGGTACAAGTCATGATCTTCAGTTAGTGTTCACAAAAAATATGATCTCAGTGACTTTAACTAGAGAATTCCTGTTATTAGGTGATAGAAGTGCAACCCTTTCCTGCTCACCATGGTTGCAATGAGTGGTTATTTGAGTTACTAACGACTTCCTGTCAGCTCAAACCGATCTCTCAAAGCATTTTCACCTACAGAACTGCCATTCACTAGATGTTTTTTTGCTTGTTTTCCACACTATTCTGTGTAAACTCTAGAGACTGTTGTGCATGAGAATCCCAGGAGACCAGCAGTTCCTGAAATACTAAAGCTAGCCTCTTTGGCACCAACAACCATGTCACGGTCAAAGTTGCTGAGATCACATTTTTGGCCCATTCTGATGTTTGATGTGACCATTAATTCAAGCTTTTGACCTGTATCTGAATGATTTTTATGCACTGAGCTGTTGCCACATGACTGGCTGATTAGATAATTGCATAAATAATCAAGCGTACAGGTGTTCCTAATAAAGTGGCCAGTGAGTGTATAAATAAAGGTATTTGGCTCGAACCTGGTTCATGGATGTAACTGTTTCATTAAGTGGTGGTTCACCTATATTTACCTACATACCTCTCTAACAGACGTGCTACCTTCACTGGAGACTCATGAAGGATCAGAAGTAGAAGCCAAGACCAAAGTCTTTGATATTTTATGAGAAACAGCTTCTCAAAAAAAGAACTAAGCTTTTTGAACCCAGGTGCAGACAGCACCAGCTCTATCTCCATCCAGGGCGTGTCTACAACTTCTTCTGTGTCTACAAGTGTGTCTACAGGCTCCAGCATCACGTCCTGTCTACCAGTTGGATAATTGCATGAATGAGCATGAATGTACAGGTGTTCTTATTTAAGTGGCCAACGAGTATATGATGGAACTGTGACACAGTTTTTACAGTTACAGTTGTTACTCTCAGATCCATCCAATTCCATTGAAAAGAAGATATACAGATATACTTACTCTGAGATTAACTCTACTGAATCATCACTTTATTTGACAGTAAAAAAAAAAACTTTACACTCACAAATAAAGGGCTTTTAGTCCATGCTGCTATTAAGCTCATAAGTGTCTTGTTTGGTAGTTAATTCCATCATATACGAGATCTACTGAATAATTAATATTGGCTAACTTGTGTGATGAGTGGAAACAATGGATTGTTAATACTGTGAGCAATGAAAATACACACTCCTCTCATTATGTACAGCTCAGGAAGAAAGAGCATTCCCATCAATAATTCACTGCATGTGTTTCAGTTCATTTTAGATTAGGCCGAGCGCATCATTATTGCAGGAATGCAGCCTCCATCCGGGAAATATTTTAGGAGAAATTCCAGAGCAAAGAGCAGTAAGCATGCTGCCTCAGGATTCACTGACTCATGTTGGCCCCAGTGAATTGACATGTCTCACTATAAAAGCAATGCTGTCTGTTTAGTCCATTTTCAATATCTTGATCAGACAGGATAGCAAGGGTTATCAGAAGCAAGCCTTATGGTAAAACCATATATATTCCACGTGTTTATATGTTTTGCACTATGTTATGCCCTGAAATTGCACATGCACATGTGAATCAATGTAAACATCTGATAAAGACAGAAAGAAAGAATCTTTTTGAAAATCATGTGAAAATAAATGAATGATGTAGAAATCACTTGTGAAGACGCACACATTCATTACATGGGAAAAGTCCACACGTGAACAATGAGAGAAGCATAACATGAAGCATCTAAAAACCATGTAAATCTCACATGTGAATCGAGTGATTGTTCACATGTGGAGCTTGTGTGATTTGTCTGTATCCATATTCATGCTCCAAGAAAAATCAGAAAAACATCACAAAACATCAGAGTATGCATGTGCAGAAATGGCAAACAAACGCCAGGAAACACCAAGAAGCAGCTAAAACAAACTAGACACAGGTGAGATTGATAAAGGGATTCAGGGCAGTGGTTAGCAAAACAGGAAGTGAACAGGAGGGCTTCCTAAAAAATGTGTGGCCCATTGGCCTGTTAATGGCGGTTCGAGGGCTTTTGGCAGCCCTGCAGCTGTTACTGCTCTGAGTGAGTCTCGAGTGCTTGACCCTCACTGCTTGCCTGGAGCCTGGGGAGAACACTCCCTTTTATAATTCATAACAGGGATCAGACATCCCAAAACACGACGTAGACTCCCTTCAGGCTCTGCTGAGAGTAAAAACCGAAATGTTACATTATGCATGGGGCAGGTTGTGTTCCAAAAGAGCAAAGGTGTGCCCTTTGAAAGATCGAACCCGAAAAGGTAAACTTGAATTATGTGAAATTTCTCCTCACACACCCTGTGTGTGACGTATTGGAGAGTTGTTGCCATTTTCTAATTCCACAAACAGTGAGAGGCCAGATAGGTAGCATTATTAATAAAAGAAGTAAAGTGTGTACGGAAAGAATTATGTATCAATGAGCTAAGGAGTTCTTTACCAAACTTGATGCTTGATTTGACGCTTTGATTGGAAGTAAACGTGGCATTTTCTTACGTACGTCCACCCGTTATGAGGTCAGAGCAAGAGCAAAGCTAAAGGAAAACATGACTGACTTATAGAGGCTGGAGTGCCAGGAGTGCCAATTCTCACCAAGCGTTTGATGCTAAACTGTTCTGTGTTATGGTACAGCGAGCTGCCTATGGATGGTGTGCAGTCATATTTCCCAGATATCACAAAATATCTCAGCCATATTAAAATATAAACACTGAGAGCGATACTGAGCAATGCTGAAAAAAGATGTTCACCGATATTTGTCCCATGATCATACTATTTGTTGAACTGGGAGTTTAAGGGGTTAGTAATTTTATTGTTTTGTTTTTTTTTCATAGTCAGAAATACTATATGTGCAATAACACTATAAGTCGAGTGAAGCACAAGCCATTATCAAAGCTATTAAATATGTATAATATTGAGTTATTATATTTATAGACTGTTATAAGTTTAATCTAAAACTAAATAACTCAAAAACTAGTAGGCTAATGTCGACTTGAATGTAATGGCAATATTAATAAATGATGTAAAATACCACATAGTTTCAGGGTGTTGCAGAATCCTTACACTTCCACAAACAGAATTTTGTTCTTTGTCCTGAGTTTGCGTTACCTTCATGTATAAAACACAAAAGTAGTCTATTTCTTTAGGCCACTGGAACACTTGAAGTGTTTGGGGGGTATCAGGGAAAGGATCAGAAGAATGTGTGTGTGTGTGTGTGTGTGTGTGTGTGTGTGTGTGTGTGTCCTCTTTTAGTGGTAGTGGGGGTGGTGATGGTGGTGGATGAGATGAGAACATGTTTTGAATGTAGACATTCGGGGAGGTTGGGTATTGACCTTGGTTTGGAATGTGAGCGTCACTGGAAAGGGCAATCGCACAGTTTTGCCTCTAAAGAACTGCCAGGGACTTATTTACGCTCTTAAATAGTGCTTTGTGGTTCTACAACAGAGCTTTAAAAGATTTGCATTTACTATATCGTTAGCCTCATACCATAATTGCCTAAGTCATGTTTGACCAAATATGACTTGGGCAATTATGCTATGAGGCTAACGATATGTACACTCCTGGGCAAAAATAAATAAATAAATGGGCCAAATTGGCAAATATTAAACTTTTAATGGTCTTAATAACAAATCATTGGTAAGAAAATTAGCAAGAATGAAGCAAATGCACTCCTGAGAGCTCCTGTGCCACCATTTGCTCGTGTACTTTTGCTGCAGTGACCTGTTTGGGGAAAAGCTAGAAACAGAGAAATTCACTAATATAGTCTTCTTTGTAAAGGTAAAATCATTATAATGATTAAAATCTTTGATGTAAATTTCAAACTAACTATGTCTGGGTGTACAAAATGTTCCAAAAATAATTTCTGGGTTTTTTTTTTTTTTAAGATTATTATTTGGTGCAGCCCATCAAGGGCCACAAGGCTTTTAAAGCATTTAAAAGAAATCAAAGGGAAAAGTTATCTCATACTAAGTTCCATTATCTATCTGTATAATTCTTGTTAATTTCTCAGCCATTTGATTTGTTGATAAGACCATTAAAAGCTTATTATTTTGCCATTTGGGGCATTTTATGCACTGCTAAACAATTCACCAGCATTCAAAATCTTGTGTAATGAAAAATATTTTAAAATGGGTTAAATATTGTTAAAAAAATAATACAAATATCTTACAAAAAATAAAGATGAAAACTTTGTCTAAATAACATTGTCTTATTACCAGTCTTAGGATTTGATTGGTTGAACTATTTGAGCTAGATATAGTATAATACTATTCCTGACACTATTCACCTGTGGCTCAGATTTGTATGAATGAAGTGAACAAGCTGTAGTGTGGCGCAGTGGTGCAGCAGGTAGTGTTGCTGCCTCAGAGCTCCTAGTTCCCCATGTCAGGTTCAGGTTATTCGGGTTAGATTATTCGCTGGGTAGAGTTTTCCCAACTTCTTCCCATGTCCATCTGCATTTCCTCCAGGTTCTCTGGTTTCCTCCCACAAATTGGCTATTCTAAAATGCCCCAAGATGTGAATGAATATATGAATATGTGTGTGTACATGGTGCTCTGTGACTGGCGTTTCATTCAGGGTGTATCCCAGCCTCATGTTCAGTGTTTCCCGGACCAACCTGACCAGGATAAAGCAGATACTGAATATGAAGGAATAATCTGTCTCATATAAAAAGATATTGCTGGATATCTTTGGGATAGCTTTGGGAGTGTATCGCCGATCTGCGTGTTAATTCAGAAGCAATCAGACAGGTTGCATATATGCTTATACATTTATTTTTAATTTAACATATTTCTTTCTATTCTAATCCTGTTTACTCTAACATAAATAAACAGTGGGCCAAATAAAATCATGAACATCATTTTCTGTCCTTTTCAAAATTTGCCAACTGTTTAATGTTTCAGTTTGTTGTTTAGATTGGTTTCTGGCACACTTGCACTATAGTCCCAGAGTATTTCACTGCTTAGTGCTAATGTCTCCTCTAAGCAGCAGTATCAGTACCATTAGAGAATCATCTTTCCCCTGATTTTATTGGGGCTTTCACCATTCTAATGCATATGCCCTATTGCAACATCGTAGGTGGACTCTCTTTTACGGCTGCCCTTTGCTTTTGTCTTTTGTGTCGCTCTTAAGTCAAAGTCCTGCTTTTGGTTTCTGATTGATTCTCAGACGAAATGGAGGTTCCTTAGAAAGCATTTGAATGAAATCGGTTATGTCAGTCTGATCTTGTTTGGTGTGTTGTGTGTTTTTTTTCTTTTGTCTCTGAGTATTCTCTTAACCTTGTAACAACCCAGCCATACTACTCAGCAACTATACTGAAATTTAAATTTACTTAAACGTAAACTTAAATTATAATTTCCAGTGCGGTGCCTTCATTTGTTTGGAAATTGCTCCTATGGAGGAACCGGATTTGTGGAAATCCAGTTTTTTTCTGAGGTTTTGACTGGTATCAAGGGCGAAAAAGCAATGTCTTTAAAGGCAGGCCCTTTTACAGCCACAGGTGTATTCCCATTAACTCCTAATTATGACAGCGGGCCAATCAGAAGCTTCTAGAAGTCCATTTCTGAAATTTTTCAGACTATTTAAAGAGACTGTCAAATCTGTCTCAGATTGATTGTTTTAAAATTACCTCCAGTGTGAACAAAGCAAATGCGCTAATTGGCTCGCCAAAACAAATATATGGTAATATGAAATGTGTGGAGTTGTGAAAAGCTAAGCTTGAATATCTTTAGTCTAGGTGTATGCACATTTTTGGCCTCACTTTTGCACGTTACACGAGGCTTCCCGTTCTGAGCAAACCAGTTTGACTTCCTACATTGCATGGAAATATATTAAGAGTTGACTAAGGTTTAACCATTGCTTAGCCACAGGCCAGCTGAGCAAGAAAAAGAGTCAGTTTTTCTTCAACCTAATCATTCCTGTAGCCTATTTTAGCTTTAAATGGTAAATGAATACATTTCTTCTTTATTACAGCTTAATTTCTGTTGGATTTCAAAGGATCCACGAGCCGTTTGAGCCGTTTGCCCTTTTTTTTTGCTTGAAATATGTAGTACCTTTTTCTCACTGATTCAGCTGTTCTCACTGTGGTTTGATCTGATGCTATACCATTGCTTGGAGGCAAGAACAAGTTGCAACAAGCTACAAAGTGTCAAACTGATGGAAAATGTCTACATCTGAGCTAAGATACACACATACATATGAAAACAAATCTTGTTCATGCAAAGTAGCCATGTCACACCACCTGGGGGCTGAGGTGTGTCATATTTTAACTGGCGTTTAGACAGAACCTGTTGTATTTTACTATGAATGAATATCTGCAGAGATATAAATGAGATTAAGGACTGACATTATTCTCCAAATGCATTTGGTCCTTTGTTTGTAGTATCTGGAGCCTCTCCTGGGAACAATGGATTTGAATTGGGAATACATCCTGGAGTACACCATCCACACACACACACATTCACATCTGAGGCAAATTACTGTAATCAGTTCACATATATACACGTTTTTGGGAGGTGGGAGGAAACCGAACAACCCAGAGGAAACCTAGGTGGATAAAAGGAAATCGTGGGAAACTGCTAAACTGAGGATTGAAGTGGGAACTCTGGAGCCGTAAGGAGGCAATGCTACCCACTGTCCTACTGTGCCACCCTCTGTTAAACATAATCTATTCAAATTTTATTATGGATCTCAGAGTAAATATAGCAAATACAACTCTTAAAGAAAGGTTTAACAATCCATTAACATGAGAAAGGCTCGTCTGACGTAGAACGCATATTACACTCTATGTCCATCTTGAAACTGTCATGTCCAGTTTCGAGTTATATAAACCACACCACCAGTCCATATCTTTGCACTGTAGCTTCTATTACTATTGTATTTATTGTCAGGCCTGCTGTACTCAATGTCATTCTTTTGCTCAAGTTGTGTGACTCGTCAATCAGCTCACAATTTCAGTAACTGGTACCCCACTATATATGTGTAATGACAACGAATTTGAGTTGAATTAATGGTAAACAATAAGTGCAATCATGAATCCTTTATTAGCCTATGCTTGCTATAAGCATTATGATCCATATTAGTTTGATTAATTATTGATGTGATTAATTATTAATTAGTGAACTCATCATTGGTGCCGACAGTCATTTAAAGCCTGCCATGTCTGTCTCTTGGAACGCATTGCACATTGAAATACTAATATCAATTATCACACAAAGAATTGAACACATCTACAGTGACTTTACATAAAGATGAACAGCTCATGAATAAGACATTCGTTTTTTTCTGATCCTTGGGGGTGTACATGGATAATCAGCCTAGCAAAGCCCTATTTCATATATCACTGTTGTAAAAGGTTCTGCTAATAATACCCTGCGATCTCAACTCACACTGAATAAAAACCATGGCATGTGTGGTCATGTTCAAATAAAACAGGGTTTGTATCAGTACTTTATGTAATCAGTGAACTCAATTATTTGAATGTTTCATTGAATTGTAATGGTATAATAATCAGTGAAGGATTAAGAACCCAAAGAACTCAAAGAACCTGAAGAATCTTCACGTTCAGGTGTGTACAGCCAAGAGAGTGACAGACATTTTACAAGAGTGTAGGCAGAGAGAAGGCTTGGATTGCAGTTTCACTATACTGATGTAATAAGGTCCCAGAGGGATATTTCATCACATGTGATGACATCTACTCACCCAACACTATAAGCACCTCCAACAGTTGAATTTATATAATTGTGCATTTGAGGAGAATATAGTGTACATTCGAGAAGTGCTAATGAGGACAGATGTGAGAATCTCACACAGGCAAACCCCTGTGAATCCTTATTAACAAATAACAAAACCTAGGCAGCAAGCATTACAGATTTGGTTGCAAACTTTGGTAATACAATGAGCACTTTTCATGAAAACTCTTTGATATATAACTTCAAAACTTTGCTGAATTCCATTAGCATACCTTTCTGATATGCCTGAGTCACCAGAAATGATTATGTGATCACAAAGGCAGTCAATGTGTGGCCAAAATATTCATAACCATAAGAGTATTTTGGAATAAATTAAACTATTCATTCATTCATTCATTCATTCATCTTTAACTGCTTTATCCTGATCAGGTTGGATCACAGTGGATCTGAAGCTTATCCCAGGAACACTGAGCACAAGACAAGAGAATTCACTCCAGATTGTAAATCAGTTCAACACAGAACATCATGCACACACAGTTATGCACTCGTTCACACCTAGAGGCAATTTTTGTGCAGTGGGAGAAACTGGAGAACCCAGAGTGAAACCTTCGTCAACAGAGGGAGAAGATATAAAACACCACAAAGTCAGTAACCTGAGTTCAGGATTGGAGCTGTGAGGCAGCAACTCTACCAGCTGTGCTGCTGTGCCGCTGTGCCACCCAGTTAGACTAGTCAGAGTTATAAACATTTTATATGACATTTAGATTGCCTAATTCTTATACATACTGGCCTTCCAATCAGTTGCCCAATCCCTTAACCACGGAGCTACTGATCAGAAGGTTAGGAGTTCAAATCCCAGCACCACCAAGCTGCCTCTGAATTGAGCTACCGTCTCAACTGTAAGTCATTTTAGACAATGGTATCAGCCAAATGAGGCAAATGTAACGTAAATGCAAATGTAGACATGTGAGAAAAATGCTATCTTTAAATGCTCCATACAAAATATAATGCACATTAGAAAAATTGTCATACTGCACCATAACTGTATAAATTAGGAATGTAGTGTATTCACAATTTCATGTTAAAAGTAAACCCTCAGACTTAGTTGTTTTACAGTAATGAGCCCCTGTTACATGAACTAATGAAGCACTCATACATTGGAGACTTGGCCATTGACTGACACTGGGCAAGCCATTAAGGGCATTTGCACCTCCTGCCAGTCTAGAGCATGCCAGTATGTTAGATTCCTCCTCTGCTCTTTGCCCTTTTCTATTCTACATTGAACATAATGAGGTCTCTGCTGCCTTCTGTGTAGCCAAGCCTCACCATTCATTCTCTGTGGAGTGAGTCATTTCATGTCCTCCAGAGCATGCTGGAAGACAGAATCTCATATTTCTCACATATTTCTTTAGAAACTCATTGGAGTATTTAATATTCTTTAGAATATTTATGTTCCTTAATTTTTGGATGTAATTGCACTAATTGCACTGTTCATAGGAAGAGATGTTCAGATTTGGTGCTATTTACCAAACACAAGTTATAAGTTTCATTTGATTAAAAAAAAAAAAAAAAAAAAAAAAAGAGAGAAAAACTTGTATTTGGACTTGTACATAACACCCAGTGTGGTCAACAATTATTAGCCAAACACCAGTGAAATAATTCATGCATGAATGCTTCAATTGTACTGGTATGTTTGTTGACTTTCTGGATGTTGAATAGTGAATAACAGTTCGATATTCCACAAGGTCTAATAGTGAGTTGCAAGAATGTTGTAGTTCAAAATCTCTGTTGTTGCAATACCAGTATTACAGAAGACACTTCACAGCTTGTCATCTTAATGCGTCTCTGCTTTTACGACTTAATAGAGCACAGATTAAATCTCTGCAGGATTGTTGAAGGTCTTCTTTGTGTTTTGTTATTAAGTTGATTCAAAGTGCGGTTTTGGCTCTGCCTCTTCTCAAAACATGTGACAGGTCATGTACAGCTTTTCAAGTTTTTAAAGCCTTCTTTTAAAATCTGATTAGACTGTCTGCCTGCTCAAAAAGGAGTAGTATCTACTCAAACCACACTCATCACAAATGCATGCCGAGTGAAGGTGTGGAGGTGTCTGTGTTGAATGTTGGATTTATAAACTATAAGATTTACCTTATATTAACGCTTCAAAATCAAGTAAAGATTCTCATATCTCTCAACACTGCTGTGGATTCTCATACTGTTCCAAACGAAGGGCTTTCAGGCTCACCATCGGGCCCATAGGAGGTGTTAGGAAGGACAATGCAAATGTGACTGAGGTGAGAGAATAGTGCAGCAGCAGGGACTCTTTCGGGTAATAACGGCTATAAAATGTAAATTCAAAGGAGAGAGTGAACAAGAGAGAAAGGACATAATCCCTGGTGAGATATTAAGATTCTTTGATCTTAGGTCAATGTAATTATAGTTTATTACACCAGGGATGTGATTATATATAGGCATAACATTATACTGTGATAAGAACCAACAGATACACTGTTGATGGTATTGGAAATTTCATGTCATGCCTTACGATAGATACTAATATAGATATAATATGGATATACAGAGATAGAGATATCTAGATTTGGTATAGGGATAAATATGTAGATCACATAAATAATGTCACAAGATTATGAACATGAGCATTATTTACGTATGAAAGTATGATAGAAGATGTTTCAGTCAGGGTGGCTTGCTATTTCATGAAATCTAACAATGAACAAATGTGATGTAGACCTTATAGACAGCAACAGCCCGGTGTTAAGGCCTAGCCTACACTGTTTTGAGTTTAGTAGAACAGTCTGAAGACTTTAAAAGTGAATCTAAAGCTGAAGCTGCTAATTCAGCACTCAAAAAAAGAATTACTAAAAGAAAAACACTAACAGCAGCCATGCTAAACTTCCAACAGCCAGCAGCTAGTTTGAAAACGCTTTTTTGGGCGGGGCGACGCGGATTTCCGGGCGGGGCTTCATAAACTGACCTATGGAGTTGTTTGTGTGGCGCGCGCTCCAGGCTGCTGAGGCTTGAACGGGAGGCGCACGCGCCCAGCACTTCGACCAGGGTGAATTGAGCGCGCGCTGTGTGTCCTGCTGCTCGTGCAGAGTACAGACGCTTCACAAACCGAGGATTTAATTCAGAAAGTTGAGGGTGGGTTTTTTTTTTGTTCAAGAAGAGGCGGAAAACTGATTTTCAAGAATGCGTGTGACTGCGTTTTCTGCGTGCGTCCTCATCATGTCCCTGCTGGAGCAAGGTAATGCCCGTTAATGCAGCCGTCGGTTTATTACCAACAAACAGATATACGCCTTTTAACAGCTATGATCAGAGTGCAATTAACTGTCTGATGCGGAATCAGTAAGCAAAAAGCTTAAGCTTAAGCAGAAACTACCACAGCAAAATGCTGAATTAACTTTTAGCGTTTACAGTACTGAATTAACTCTAAGGACCAATGAGGTATTCCTTACAGTACTGAATTAACTCTTACAGTACTGAATTAACACTTATAGTACTGAATTAACTCTTACAGTACTGAAGTAACTCTTATAATTCTGATTTAATTTTTAGTACTAATGAGGTAGTCCTTGCTGTACTGAATTAACTCTTACAGTACTGAATTAACTCTTAAAATTCTGATTTAACGCTTAGTACTAATGACGTAGTCCTTAGAGTACTGAACTAACACATAATTATGAATTAACTCAATAATTAATTAGTTCTTACAGTAATGAGTTAAGTCTTAGAATTCCGAATGAACTCTTCGGACTAATGAAGTAGTCTTTACAGTACTGAATTAACTCTTAGAATTCTGATTTAATACTTAGGACTAATGAAGTAGTCTTTACAGTACTGAATTAACTCTTAGAATTCTGATTTAATACTTAGGACTAATGAAGTAGTCTTTACAGTACTGAATTAACTCTTATAATTCTGAATGAACTCATGATTAAGGTACTGAAATACCTCTTAGAATCCTGAACGATGCCTCAATAATCAGTTAGTTCTTGCGGTACTGAATTAACTCATACAGTACTGAATTATTCCTTAGTGTTCTGATTTAGCTTCTATAGAGCTGTTTTAGCCAACTAGACTCACACAAGTTTGAGTTTTCTGTATATGAGTAAACTGAAGAAATTTTAAAGATGTGCTCTGTGGCCTGGGGGTTCCAGGCTATTTATGGCTTTGCTCTTCCTGATAAGAGATAAAGTGATACAGCTTAACTGAAAACCGTCTTCATGTGGAGCTTGGGTGTGGGGCGTGTGCGCACATTCTTCAAAATCGGAGAAAAAGTCTGCACCTGTTGCAGGGCAGAGTTTACTTTGTCTAGCACGCTGTTATTTTGTACCATTGATAATTTTTTTTTTTTTTTGGGAATGTGTGTAAGTGTGCGTGAGAGTAAGACAGTGAGATAGTGTGAAGAGGGGGTTGGGGGTGAGAGGCGTTGGTTTCTTTCCCTCAGGCTTGCATGTGAATGCAGCCTTCACCAGGTGATGAAATGGTTCACGCTGAGAATAGCCTGTGTTCCGAATATTCAGTTATACATCTTGATCTTCAGTATTGTGTGTCGGGAAAGATAGCACTTGCCTTGTATTTGAAAGGACAGGCCTGTTGCTCAGTTAGTGCTGTTTCATGGAGACATACAGGCGCAGGAAGATGTCTGTTTGAAAGCAGCGTGTCTTGTGCTGAAAGATTGACAGGAACAGGACGTTCCCGTCTCACACTTGTACAACGCACTCGGGACACAGCGAAACTTAGGACACCGGGCGTCGAAGAGCGGAGCTTTTATGAAGATAATACACTGGACTTTAATGTGATAAGCAGGTGCTGGTATCTGGTAAACACCAAATACTATTCTATTATCATTTTGCAGTTCGGCATATACTCTGCCTATCTGTTTATTCACATTTGCGTATCAACTGAGGAGCTGACTGTAATTATTTTGGCCCTGAGTAACTTCTTGTTAAAGACTGTAACACTTTTGCCAGACCAAATAAGGCTTAATGGCCATTGAAGGAGTCACAGAAAAGTGGGCTTAGTGAAGCATCTGTTTTTTGTTCTCGTTGCACTTCTGTCCTCCCCCACCCCCTCGGGTCTCACACACACGCGCGCACACACCCCCACACAAACACACAAATGCGAGGCACAGACATACACACCGCTGGCAGAGTCACACCTGGTCTAACTTGTTTAGCTTGTGGGATTCTCCTGGTTTGTTTTCATTTGAACATCCCTCTCCAAACCAAGGCTTATGTACACATCATCAGGAACTGCCATGAATCTTCTAAAATGTTCAGATAGTTCATTGTGTTGGTGATTAAAAATCCTTCTGTTTTTTTTTTTTACAGTCTTCTTTCATGAGTAGATTAAGTTACACTCTTTTGCTTGGTTCAATCAATTTCATTTCTTAGAACAATTATGGCCAACAACACAAAATCAAAAATAGGGTGCGTTAAAAGAAATCATTGTCGAGTGTTTTCAGTTACTGATGAGTGAAATGTTCTTTCTTTGATAAAACACAGGTCATAGGTAATATGTTTCTCATAGTGAGTCTTTGTTCAACTGTATTTATAATGTATTTTACGACTCTACCGATTTTTTAATCATTTCTTCTAGCTCCCCAGCCCCCTAACAGCAATATCTCCGAGTTCTTTCCTGGGAGTGCACCTATTCATAAGAGCTACTTTATCTGTTATCAGGCAAAACAAGAGAACAATTGTTTCTGCATTCAAAAAGGAGGAGACGCGTTGCTTTTTACGGCCGACAGAAGGGCAGCTCTGCCTCTCTTGCAGTGCAGGAATGGCTCCTATTGAAATGCGTGTAAGGTGCTTTCTACAAGCTGCAGTGCTCCTGGAGGTCCACCCTGCTTTGGACAATGAGTCAAGTTGTTCCCCTCCTTTTGTTATGCACTTTACCCCCGTGAGCCGCATTGTCCGATGGGTTTTTCTTAACCGGTGCATATATCTCTGAGTGAGGAGTTCTTCTATTTGAATTTAACACAAGTGCATACACCCCCATGGAGAGGGTCTTATCTGTCCTGTGTCCTTTATTTCCTTTATTTGAGGATCCCGGGTTTCATATGAATGACTGCACCTCATGCAGCTGCGGGCTCTTAGTCTGAAATATGCCATCAGGTCCATTTACATTTTGTGAGAGTGGAGTGACCAGAGCAGCTTTGTCCATTTTGATTTACAGTAATTTGGTGTCATCCATTAAGTACCTGCTCCACGAGGCTCACTGTGCTTTATTCTGATTAGCTGGAGATTCTCTCACTCACGGGCAACAGAAAATACAATAGTAGAATTGTGTTGAAATAAATTACCGAAATAAGCCGACGACTCCACAAAGGAGCTCCGCTACGATTTCGAGAGCTGGTAATCCCGCTTAGGGCGTGTCAGGGTTTAGGAAATAAAGCCATTTCTTAAAGTAAATGCAGGACACAGAATGTGTTTCTTATCCCAAAGTAATCATCAGGAGCCTCTTCTGTTGGCTATTGACCATCGATAGCAAAATTTGAATTGCTGTAACAGTAAATTTACAATGTGTAACGACTTAGTCTCAGACTTGTATCTCTCTGACAACATTTCAGTAAACACAGTAACCTTCCAGACTCATTAAGTTATTTTTTTTTTTTTACCATGTGCTGTAACAGTTAAATAATTAGTGACGTTTTGGAAAAATCTGACCACACTCTTTCGTCTTTGTGCAGTTAAATTGGGAGAAAAATATTTTGTAGACTAACATCTACAAATGAATCGACTTGAGCTCTCAGCCTAGAAAGCGCAGTGATAAAAACCAGAATGAGCCACCACAGTGTTTAAATAAGCAAGCTACTTCCTGTTCAGCTGGTTTGGGGGGAACAAACCAAAAACACTTTGCTTTTAAGTTAAAGGCAAATAATCAACTTGATACCCCTCACCAAAACAGCTCAGTTTACAACATCAATACTGATAGCCGTAATTGGTGTGGAAGTGTAGCTCTTGGCATTGCAGTCATATTCTGTCACAAGAAAATTCACGTCGTACAATGTTGTAAAATGTGTACGACATTTACCATGATATTTAACGATACGGCGTACAGGATCAACACTGGACTGTAAGCAAAAGCCTAAATATGGGACATGGGTTGCTTGCGGTTGGCCAAGAAAGAGGAGAATAGAATGCAGGTGGAGCGATCTTTCATTGGGGCAAACTTTGATGTCGCTTTGCTTTGAGTGTGCAAGCCACCACAGATTGCCTGTGCAATTTGGAGCAGACACACCTGTTCCAGGTGTGCGGAACCGTAGCTTAGCATGTTTGAAAGTCTCTTTTTTCCGGCATTTCAATTGTCTTTTAGCTTCTGTGTTAGGCCAAAGAGCACTGTTCCAACAGGGTATTTCCTGAATGTGTCCCTTACATGGAGTAAAGAGTCGGCTATAAAAAAGTTATTCATTTACAATATAGTAATTTAAGATAACTCGAGTTGAATCTTGTTGGCTTGATGAAATGTTATGAATGAAACAGTAGGAAATAAAGTGCAAAACGCGCCTCTTAGACCTGATATTGGTGCATAAGTGTTAATACTGTAGCTGGGTCGTATACCGCAGGGTGAATCCTCAAGGCAGGGCAGATCAAGGTGTAGTAGGCAGGTTAAGACCTGCATGACCCTGTGACTTCCTGTTCCGGACAGGCCCCTAACCAGGTAGGAATGTGGAATGAACCTGCAGCTTGCAAACCAAGACGTGCTCAGTTCACTTACCTAAGTCACGATGATTTGTTACACGTTACCATTGAAGCACGTGGCACAATGAAGGTAAGAAAAAAAAAAGGTATGATGGGATACCATGAACCAAAAAAAAAAAAAAACAGCCATATTTTGGACACCATTATTTCTTTTCCGTTCTGCACGGGTGATCTCTTTCACAGTTTATCTGCAGTTTATTCTTTCACACTACCGCCTTTGGCTTTTAATCAAGGGTGTCTGCAAGCCCAGAGAAAGTGCATCTCGAAACAAGTTAGCTGACCTTCATGTTCTGGCATCAGTTGACGGAGGGAAGCAGGACGTACGTTTACGACTATCATACTTGTGCACGTCGAGACGTCCTGAACCTTTAAGTTTACAGCTATGTCCGAATGCATCTGTACTGTAGATGAAGGAGCAGTGATGAAAAAGCACACATCTTGATTCAGTAGACGTTGTGAACAAGCCCGTGTAGTCATCAGGAGCTGAGTGTATTTTCTGTCTCTTTGGTTTTTAATGACTGCTCATTAATGGGAGGCATTGCTGGATGTTTAATGCATTCTGGCCCCCGGGGGCATCTCCCATCAGATTCATAATTTAGCACTTAATGGATATGATTCCGGAGTGCACTTATCTCTTAACCTGCAAAATGACTTTTGTTTTTATGAAGCATCGCCCTAACACAGACATTCACTGACTTAATTTATGGCAGTTTCTAGAAGCTTTAATGGCACTCGCTCATTAGATTGGCAGGAGGACATTCGGGAAAGTAATATGGGCTCAAAATCAATTTCCACCTGTTGGCTCTTGAAAGGGGTAACCTCTATTTATTCAAGACACAGCCTTACTTGAACTGCCTCATCCTAAAGGTTAATAGTCAATGGTTAGTGAACTCTAAACTCTCTTCTTAAAAGCTGTTCCTTCCTCTCAGTAGGAGCTGATTAGGGCCTAGAAGAAAATGTTATTGAAATATGATTTAATGTACAGTGGCGGCTGGTCATGATATTAGAGCGGAGAGCTAAAGTGTATGTATGAATAGCTCAACCTTGAAACTATTAGGGATGAGCAGTGCGTCATATCAAAGGCCTCAGTGGCATTATAACCGTGTGTGTGTGTGTGTGTGTGTGTGTGTATAAAAGACAGATTTTGCTTGGGCAACATGTGCTTCATCTGTCTACCTTTAATTCCTCTCTCTCTCTCTCTGATTTTGGGGAGAAGGACGATAAATAGTTCATTACCCTGCCACTGTATTATACTTGCGCCTTCTCATGCATCAATAGAGTGAAATGCAAAATATCAGCCCAAAAGAAGATCAAATCTGCGGGGGCGTTTCACTCTGTGTAACACGCCGTGATAGACGTGTGTGGTTTGGCTGCAAGCCCTAGCCCTAGCCTTGCCTCGTCATGCCATTATGTGCATTTTTCTTACCAACCTTTGTGGTGCTGTTGCGCTTGGTTCCACAAAAATCCAAAATAATCCATGTTAAGCCACTTATTAACAGCAAATAATCTGATATTCTTGCCACAATGAAACCTTAGAACATTAGGCTCCATGACATAGTCCATCTCTTCAATAAATCACTAAATCAATAAGGTACGGTTATACACTGGTGAGATAATAAAGCCAAGAGTACAAAGACATACTGCTGTAGATAATTGAACGCGTCATGTAGGTACAGCTGTATGAATCTATACCTTCAGTATATTCATATTTCGAAGGGTTTCGTGTTATATTTGTGTAGTTGACAGAAGTAATTAAGCATCTCGTGATACTTTGGAAACAGATGAGGGATCGGTGAGCGTAATGTTTAAACAAAGCACCAGCGTACAAAAGAAGATTGAAAATGGGGGTTGGGATGGATTTGTTTACTTCACCTGGCCTACAGTCATCAGCTCTGAGGAATCAGCACAGTGCACTCGCAGATCCCTCTTTGTGTGCTCATCTGGTGCTCACTTCTCTAGCGTAGGTGTTATGGCGTGTTCTGTTTGTCGAGTGAGATTAGATGGAGACGAGGTTTTTTAGGGCATCACTGCCTGTGGCATCCAAGGAACATAAAGGCTATTATAAGCACTTGTATAAAATAAACAGCTGTTGCGTAGCAATTCTTTTTTTTTTTTTTTTTCCATGCCATGCTAATCCACTCAAGCCATGGCAACTGAAAGGAAAGAAAAACAGAAAACTGCTTCAAAGATCAAATTAAAACAAGTTTAAAAAAGCGCATTGTGGATCTTATTTTAAGATAAACCTTTCAGGTGTACGTGCTGGCTAAGTTGCTACGATCATTTCTAAACCTTAGGTTACATTCACGTTAGCAGGTTGGAGTGAGATACGCTAATGCGACACTCAGATCTGACCATTTTTCATCTTCTCAACCTGATCATACACAGCTGACGAGCTGTTTGCACAACTCCAGAGCACGTTGTGATGGAGGTTTGGGCTAACAGCACATTCATTTTTCGCTTCCACTATGTTTTCCTTTGTTGTTTGGGATTCATGTGAACCATGCGAGATTAGTGTCGATGTCTACATGCAGGACATTTCAGAGAATAGGCGTAGCATTCACATTAAAGAAAGATATGGGTCACTTACTGTTACACATGTGATCCATCAAGATAGAGAGATCGGATCTGAGCAAAAACATCAGAAGCTTGTTATATCAGCGTAGATTCAAATGTGATAACTTTATGCGAATCTGTATTTTTGTAACGCTGTCTTTCAAGCTGATTTAACTGGTAAAAAATATATGAGACACGCAAAAGATCTTATCACTTCCTTTTTTTGTGTCGCATTCTTTTAAAATGCACATGTAGAGACAAAGATCTGTCTTGCAACAAGTCTGTTCAGGTCGTAAATCTACAGCAGAGGCCTCTGTTGACAGGCATGACAGGCGACTGCATCTGTGTTCACAGGACAATGGGTCACTGAAGAATTTAGACACAGGCACGTAGACTTTGGGTTAAAGTTGGTAAAGTAGAGCCTTGAACTGAGGCCTATGTACCTGCAGTTCTCAAAGCTGCTGGATGTATAGAAAATATAATGTGTGACTGAAGGGGAAAGGGTTGCTGTGCCGTAACCTCACAGCGCGCTGCTCTGAATGTAAGCTATAAACAGCTACAGTAGGAAGCTAACCCTCGAACTCTAGCTTACTAACTAATATATAAAGAAGAGATTAAGGCTACAATTGGTGCTACTTTACGTGTACGACTATTTCCATATTGACTCAAACTTTATGTTTTTATATGTCTTTGTGTGGTTCACGTTGAGGTTATCTAATGATAGCCGCTAACTGGCTGTCATTATCCCTTTAGCAAAAACAACTTCACATCTGTGAAACTACATAATGAGGAGAAATCGGCTGATAAGCGTCAATCATGTATAGCTTCCCGCTAAATTAGAGAGCAAGTAAACA
Organism: Pangasius macronema; assembly: GCA_037577455.1. Classification (NCBI taxonomy): domain Eukaryota; kingdom Metazoa; phylum Chordata; class Actinopteri; order Siluriformes; family Pangasiidae; genus Pangasius; species Pangasius macronema. The sequence goes on along the minus strand of CM074958.1, from coordinate 6,335,828 downwards.
AATTAAAAAAGTTCTTTAATCATTTTTCTACTAATTATGGTATTATGGTCTCTCTGTCTCTCTCTGTCTCTCTCCGTGTCTCTCTCCTGATTGGCTGCCGGCTCGTGCCTGTCACTAGGCTGTCAGAATGCTTTTGTATCTTTATGATGGGTGTGATGAGGGCTGACGCGTCTGGTCTGACCTGTGACATATGTGTACAAACTTCCTGCCTGACACCTCCGAAACAGCACTGAATTTGAATTACGGTTACAGGATTGTCAGGGAGACTCACAGCAGCTCTGGAAGATCATATTTTTTGTCCTTTGTCTCAATCTTTTCTTAAAAAAAAAAAAAGTCCTATGAATTGGAGCTTAAACTACTGAAGCTCTAATAGTGAAGAATTAAAACAACTGATATATAGAATTTAAAAGGTATTATCTTTGAGAATTGGTAATTCTATAAGCTGAGTAGCGTATGTAGGTGTATATACAGTCCCAAGTTTCTGCTTTGACAATATTTGAGAATAAGTATGGCGTTGTGCAATACTCTATCAACAGCTATCCAAAGACCCAGGTTTAGGAATGAATGGTTTAGGAAATTTGATCAGATCAGACATTTATTTGTCTTAAGAAAAAAAAAATCAAGACAGTTATTTTTCTTAAATCATCCCACAGTCAAACCTGGGGCTTTTAAATGTCTAACATACGTTTGTGTGGCTTAATGTGATTATATATATATTATTATATATAGTATATAGTATATAGTATATTAGTATTCTGTACAATTATTTCCAAAAAAAATTATATCATGAAAACAGAGGCATTCTCTGTACTTGTGTAAAAAAATAAAATAATAATAATAATAATAATTTGGGGAGATAAGTATGAGCTCAGCTTGTTACTTCATGAAATAGATTCAGTGGCTCTGCTGCCATTGGTGTGTGTGTGTGTGTGTGTGTGTGTGAATGGGTGAATGAAAAACAGTGTAAAGTGCTTTGTAGAACCGCTAAGGTGCTATATGAGAGCAGACCATTTACCATTTAACTAAGAATGTTATAATTATTAGAAAATGGCATAGTCCTCGGAATCTTTAAGAAACATGTATCCTAGCATAAAATCTCGGTTACTATGGTATAGTTTGTCTAGTTCAGCAACTGTTATATAACTAGTGTTATATAAGTACTGTTATATAACTATAGGCAGGACTGGGTAAAGTTTGGGAGGATGTGATTTGTATGGATGGAAGGACACCGAACTGTTCGAAGACATTGCGTCTAAAATAGTTTGGAGGTGTAAGAACATTTACTACCCTGGCTGGAATGTATATGAGATCAAGTTGAGATTGATCTGGCATCAGGTGATTGTGGTGGATAGTGAAAGGATAGGCAGGTATTGGTGACATACTAAAGCGTGGCTTGTCCATAATCATGTCATATGTACATTTAATCCATGCCTTTGGATTATTGGGGCAGTCGTGGCCTAATGGTCTGAGAGTCGGACTTGTAACCCGAAGGTGAATCCGAAGGTGGTGGGTTTGAGTCTCGGGTCCGGCAGGGATTGTAGGTGGGGGAGTGAATGACCAGTGCTCTCTGCCACCCTCAATACNGTGTGTGTTCACTACTGTGTGTGTGTTCACTACTGTGTGTGTGCACTTGGATGGGTTAAATGCAGAGCACAAATTCCCAGTATGGGCCAACACACTTGGCCACAAAGTCACTTCACTTCACTTCACTTCACTTCACTTCACTTAAGTAGGTGTTTGCAATTATCTATGCTTAATAAGCTTAACACACAGCCAAGGATGAGCCTTCTGGCTAATTATAGTGTTATATCCATAAGATATCTATCTATAAGTGTTAATGTTTGGTTAACCGCTAAGAGAGAGGAAAATAGTCTTCAATGAGGTGTAATGAAGTATAATATTTTCACTGCAATTAAACTTTCAGCGTGAGGCACGCAGCTATGGCTTATCCTTATTCGAGTGTGGCTGGTAACAGCTAGGATTCCTGCCATGGCACCATCCAAATGAGTCCAGTACCACAACATAAACACAAAGTAGAATAAGTATTTAATAACAATAGTTTTGGTATATATTGATGTTGACTGATACATCTAAAGATGAAGTGGAATTATTTGATCTGTTAATTAAAGACTCAAATGACGTGAGAAAAGGGACGACAAATTTAAACTAAAAAGCATCTTTTATTGTTAATAGACAATAAATCAATGGGGCTATTTTTCGGAATGAAACGGGTATCTCCAATGAGCTTAGGTGATATATAGCATCCTGACTGAACATATAGCATACACAATATACTGTCTAACTGAAAATATTCACCCTCCATATATAGCTTACTTACTCTGATGAATCTATACAAGGCCATGAGAACCACAACCCCCGGGGTGTTGTTTAGGTGGAGAAGACGAGCTGTGCGTTCATTTCAAAGCCATGGTGGCATTTGGCTTTGTTTGAATATGCAAAATCTCTGACTGATTTGCCTGACAAGCAGACGACGGCTTTCAGTATGATCCAACAGGATTCAAATTTGATAGTAGAAATTAAACCCAAAATGTTGGCTGTTCCTGAAATATCCAGTGCTCTTTCAATATCTAATACTGACTTTAAAATGTCACTTATATTATACTTATTATAACAGATGGTTCTGTTCTGTTAACGGAAATAAATGTATTGGTCCCTTCCTGGAACCATGATACAAGTTTTTCTGCTTTTTTTATTTCAGCGAGTGGACACACAACCATAGTGGGCAAATATGGTGAAACAGTTGAGGTGCCGTGCAACAAAGGAGACATCAAACTTGAGGACATCATAATAGTTAAATGGAAATATGTAAGTATATTCCCATTTATTCAGTCTTATTTTAGCTCTATTGGTATTGGTACGTCCGAAAATGAACTCAGGTGCTACCTGGTTGTGAGCTAAACTTGAATTGTAAGTTGTTTTAGATAAAAGGATCTCCCAGATGTAAATCTGTCAGAAACCAGAAGTAATAGATGGACAGTTTTACAGATATGGTCTTAGGGCCTTATTCAGAGTTGAGTTAAGTGACTGAAGACCACAGACATAACTCCAGACTTGCGTGCTTGGACAGTTCTGCAGTTAATGTGCAAACATATGTGGCGGGTGGAGTTTTACCAAAACAGTAGCATGCCTCAGTTGCACACGAATCTGACCTTGAACCAAACTTGTTTTTTTTTTTCTTATTGACTCAAGCATGGGGCAGTATTAAGTCCAGTGCCACTGTCTGACCATTTATTATAACCACAATTTTCCACCATAGCACATGTTTTTAACAATATACATTCAGAAAATGATGGAATGCCATTTCAGGTCAGTATTATTATATATACAGATATGACATTATGAATGGATTAACACATAAGTCATCCCTGTTGAGGCTGTTTTTTTGTGCACCCAGCTTGGACAAGATGGCATCATAATCTGAGACAATACTTTTGTAATAATCTCAAGGACCAAATTTTATATGGAACATTCCTACAATAAAAATGATCAAATCCGCTACTTCAGTGAGCTATAAACATAGAAGATGACTGCTTGGTCAGATTAGACGTTAAACCATGGGCACATTTTTGTAGAGGACACAACTAAACCAAAACATGAATACAAATGATTAATTCTACAACTCTAAATAGCATACTGGAACGTACTTCTTCACTTAATATACGTGTGTGTTGGAGTTAAAACATAGAGGTACATTGTAATTACACATGGGTAATGATTTGATTATGTCATATATGTCTTATTAATGCTATGTCAGCACTTAAATAAAAATAAACTAAATAAAAGAATTAACTTTAGAACCTGTTCGGTCACTTCTCCTGCATCCCTGGAAAGCAGATATGATGCTTTATTTTTGGTTATTTCTAGTTCATTGAGAAGAATCTGTGCTATATCAGATGTTACCTTATAGGCTGGCAGCCAGCTAATGTGGGTGGAACGTCTGCAGTGAGCACATGTTAACATGATTACCACAACCAGGAACCTTTCCCTGTCATGCTCATGACAGTGTGTTCACAAGAATGACTACTGTTAAGACGTCATTTAAATCTTTTCCTTCTGCTCATTTGAGCATGATCATGTTACATTTTGAATTGAAATGTTCTAACTGTATTTGACAGAAGAGGAAGAAAAATCTGGTCTACAGCTCATGAAAAAGATCTTGATCTGCAGGATAGTTTAATCATTCTGATTGAGCCAGACAGAAATTGTGCGTAAAGCGACTCTGAAAACAAAGAACTGTCCCGCTGTAAATACTGATAGTATGATCTGCACGTAGCAGGTAGCAGCATTGTGTTCAAGTGAGCTTATGACCTCTATGTGACATGATCATAAGCACATATGCGGGATTATAGCTATTCTAAGAAATCCCTGATTCTGTTCCCCAGACCAAGGCGGACGGCACCACCGGTGATCTCCTGACTAAATCGATGGCTCAGAATGCCTCGTACTCCCAAATTGCGGAGTACCAGGGAAGAATCAACCTAATGAAGAACCTCAGCCTGCAGATTTCCCAGGCAAAAATAGCCGATCAGAAGACATTCACCTGCATGGTGGTGGCAGGCATAGACATACTTGAGTATCCAGTGCAAGTGACAATTCAGAGTAAGTATATGCTTGGATAACGCAGAACACTACGCAGCATGCTGAAGTGATCATATGTTCGTTAAATGATATAATCTGCTCTTTTCCTCTTTGCAGAGGCCCCTTCTCCGCCCACGATCACAAATCAAGCCAAACTGTTAGAGCTGGGCAAGCTAACAACGGTATGTCATAAGCTTCATGCAGTAATGATTCTATTTTTTTCTGAAGGTGTGGCTTGTTAGGAGCTAACAGATATACTCGAATAGACCAAATATCAAAAGCAATCCACCCAGAAGCCTGCAGCAGAATCACAGTAGCTTATGTCTTTTCATTAGATGTTTGGCTTCTTTCTGAAAACAGTAAAAGCAGAATAATTGTTGTGAGTTGTGAAAGAGGGTGGAGTCCTTCACTTATTCTGTACTTGATATTCAGTCTGTTGTGGCAATGATCTCAGGCAGCTGACTGATCTACAAATAGAAGAAGACTTAAAAATAGATGTCTATTTCGTGTTATATAACTTTGATGCCAGTATGTTTATGAGGATAGCTAAATATGTATTAATGTGAGACATGCACAGCTCAATACGAGATAAATGAGCAGTATTTATTATATCTAACTGATGATTTTTGGTCAAGTACTGTCTAGCGACTTTTAGCTTTCTTGGTTAAGGCTCTTATACAAACAACAGCTATACTTTTAAGGCTATTTGTGTAGAAACCACAGTTGTTAAACTCTGTTTCTGATCGACTCTCAGCTTTCCTAGTGTGTCCATGTCATTGTGAAATTCAGACGAATAGATTGGAGGTTGTCAAACACAGGACAATGCGTTTGCTACTTTGAGAGAAACCTGAATTAATGGGAAGAGCTGCTCTTTGTCTGTCTCTCTTTGTCTTCCCCCGACTCCCTGTCATGTTTTATTATAAATTATAGAAACAAATCCTCGAACGAATGACTGTGTCTGCTTAAAGTTTGTACACAGTACAGCTGAAACACATCTCTTTGAATCTCTTGATATATTGAATATAAAAAGTCAGAATATATTTTAGATTTAAAATACTCTCTTGTGATATACTAGTGTAGGTAGCATATATTATCATTAGCATTTCTTTCTGTATTTTTACAGCTGGCAGAATGTTCTACTAAAGATGCCAATCCAGCGGCTAACATCGTTTGGCTGAAGGACAACGTTCCACTCGTAGCTGATGGGAAAGGTTTGAAGCATCTCAAGTCCAAGTTTAAATGACAAATAAGGCTTAAGAAATATGACTAATTACATTTTTCTTTATCGTTTCAGTGGTCACCATTACACCGGTTGTGCAGACAGACAAAGACTGGCCGGAGAGCTCATGTAGGAGGTTCGAGCTCATGTGTCGGTGCTTCCGTCTATACTTACGGTTCAAGTGAACACGCGTCCAGCATAAGAGCCTGCCCTCGGACTTCGTCTCCCCTCCTATGACCTTCGTCATCCACTGTAAGTCTCTGTCCTCGCCCTTTAAATCAATATGAAACAATATATGTCATTGTTATTAAACAAGATTACTCTGATTAATTAAATACATTGGCTAATTTGAACAGAAACGTGAATGTGATTTTATAGTCGCAAATGACTGACCTATTTAACGAAAGTTTTTTATGGGCTTCGCCTCTACAACAAGCTTGAATAGGGCTTTGTTGGGTGCCTCAGGGCATGATTACAGCCAGCCTAGCCCTGCTGCTACTCTCAAAAGCTCTCCTCACTCGGGAAAAACCTCTGCTCTTGAGACTGAGAACCTCTCAATGGCTCATTATGACCATCTGCTTAGTGGCTTTATCTGTTTGCCCCTTCTGTAGCCTTCCGTATGAGCTAATCCCTCGGTTTCACACCTCTCTCCTCCACAGACCCCAGTGAAAAGGTCGGCCTCCAGGTCGTGTCTGCAGTCCCGATAAAGGAGGGCGACAACGTGACCCTGAAATGTGCAGCTGATGGGAATCCCCCACCGACTAAGTACAACTTTCATATCAAGGTAAGTAGAGCACGTCTGGCTCTTTTCATTCAGAGCTCACTCTTAATGTCAAACTGCTTTTGAGGTTCATGTGGGCTACTGCATAATTTATACATACTACAGTATTACCTTTTGTCAACAATGCAGCATCTGTTAGCACTGGAAAAAGGGCAGAAATGGTTGTCCATATGTCCATTTTTATTCATTCATTCATCTCCAGTAGCCGATTTTCCTGGTTGGGCCACATGGTTGAGACACACCCTGGGTGGGAGTCTAAATTCTGCTGAAAAAGAGGCACATAGGAACGAATACCACTAAGAACAATTTTAACCCCGTACTATAAACCAGGTTGTTTAAACGAATAAACGTTTTTATTCCGTCAGAGTCAGAGAACAAGAACACTCTAAGTAAAATCATAAGTATGAGTGTTGTACTTCTGCTGAAAAGGACTGAATGTCTGTTGCATACTATTAAACAATATTTCGGTGTAAAACCTCTCACATATATTCACTCGTGTTTAATAATGTATTTACAACATGACAGAACCTTGTATTGCGAAGATATATAATGCAAAGCTTCTGGCAGTGGAAAGCTGATCTCTGTGCTGAATCCCACTAAATGTGCTTCAATTTGAATGTGCAGGACAAGGTGATCAAGGAAAACCCGGACACTTACACACTCATCGGCGTCACCCGGGCCGACAGTGGAGAATATAAGTGCTCCCTGGTGGACAACGAAGCAAAGACAGCCTCTGCCAGTTTTACCGTTATGTGTAAGTCATGTGCACCTTTTAGATTAGATACGCGCCAATTTTGTGTGTGGGTCTAGATCATAATCATATCGAATACATGGGCAAGCAGTCGTTTTAATAACAGGTGGATTGAAAGATGTGTTTTTTCCACACTTCACTGCGCGTGCACATATCCCTGCAAGTCTTTTTTTTTAATGAAGGTTGGTGCTGCTTGTTCAGCAGGAATGGACTACTAGGCAGAAAGGTTTTTGTTCACTGATTTGGAAAACGTGTGCATGTGGCTTGTTTCAGCATTCAAGTCTTTCCACAAATAGGAGTTATTTGCAAACATGAGTATGGAAAGTCAAGCCAGAAAGATCAGATCTGAGCAAAAAGAGTCAGAATTGAGATATATGGTGTTTGGATATGGATCGTTATCGTGTGTAAACCCACTCTCATGGGCTGTACTAAATGAATCAGAGATCTGCTATGGTCATGTGGAAATATAAAATGAAATACAGAGAGATGGAGTTTTTTTCTTTATGTTTTGATTTGCTATAGACCTGGATATCACCAGCGTCACCAAAGGAAAGATTGATAAACGTTTATCTGAGAGCTTTGAGGCAACATTAGTGACGAACGCCTCTGGAACTGCACAAGTCTCGTGGACGAAGGTAAGATCAAGAACCACAGATTTGCAGGATTTTTTTTTCAATTTGTAATCAGCTTTGTCATTTCTAATGATGGACACTGTTACAGAACAATGTCAAGCTGGATGGTATGCCCAAGTTTGACAAGCTGAAGTACTCGGACTCTGGAATGTACGAGTGTACGGTTTCCATGGCTGGACTTGTCAAAAAAGCAGCATTTGAGCTGAGTGTCCAAGGTAAGGGTGTTGTTTTAATGTTAATCTTGCAATACCACCCTGCTAGCACACTTCATCATTAAATAAAAACATCTTTCCACTTCATCTGTATGTCTATGGGTTCCAATAGTCCGCAACCAAGATATAGTGAGGTCCAAAAGTCTGAGGATTTTTTACATTTTATATAAAACAATATATATCTGTAATGAGGAGCAGGGAGCAGGTGGAGGAAAACCTGGAGAGGTGGAGGTTTGCGCTGGAGAGAAGAGGAATGAAAGTCAGTCGTA
>CM074958.1:6295531-6309770 GCA_037577455.1 Pangasius macronema | reverse complement strand
AGGTATATGGAGGTAATAAATGAGGAGATGAAGCTAGTGGGTGCAAGTGTTGAGGATGCAGAAGATAGGGATAGGGATAGGTGGAGAGATGATTCGCTGTGGAGACCCCTGAAGGGAAAAGCCGAAAGAAGAAGAAGAAGAATGGCAAGTTAAAATGATTTAATAGTAAATGTTTATTAAAATCACACACTCCAAAGGACTAATCAAGTAGACTTCCAGATTCCTGTAAAACTGCGTTGTGACAATGTCTGCTGTTACTACACAAATCATCATGGAATAACATTGCAGTGCTGTGCTGGCTTCTCACCTGTGCTGTTCCTCAGTGTTTTACTCCGTTCATTGAAGAGTGGAATGTAGAGCGGTTAGCTTCAAGATGCAAATGTGCTTCACTTTCACCACGCAAGCAGCATTGTTCACATACTCGCTTGGGTATCTTACGTACATCTGGACCTAATTTAGAAATGAAAAGAAAATAATTATACGTTTTGTAATAAGGAAACTCGCTCTAGAAAAGTTTCCACCCTTTCAAAGTGGAGAATGGAGAATGTTTCGTTTTCAGTGAAGAGTTTTCTTACTTTGCCCCTACCACACGTTGTGTAAAGGCAGTTTGTTTTAATAATAACATTCTCCTCTACGCTAAACTTTCTTTTTGGTCTTCTTGCACCAGTGAGTGCGTTGTTACTGAATGCACACTAACCATCTGGTCATACATGTGCACAAATAAAATGCACTCATCCACATTTTTGGATCCACATAGAGATCACTCTAAGTGAGGAAACAGTGTTATGGACAGTTTGTACCCATTACAGTTCAGTAAAATAATGAGATTTGACTCATTAGCAGCAGTAATTGAGTCAATTCTGCTTTCGGCCCAGAAATAACAGGATCGATTAAAAACGTGTGTTGGGTTTTTTAAGAAAAGGGGGAAATGTAGCAGTTATCAGTGATGCTTGGCTACACGGATGCAAGCTTCTTACAAGCTACTTGATTTATATGGCATTTTACCCTAAACATTTTATCTAAAAAGTGTTGAAAACCATTTGGGGTTTGGTGCTGTGTTATTTGTATCTAGTAAGAATTCAAATAAATTGTAAAGTTTTTTTTGGGGACATTGTTCATATCGAAGACTGAAGTTTTTATTGGTAAGATACACTTGCTTAAAATTTTTTACTTAAATTTACTTGCTTTAAATTTAATTACTTAAAGTTATTATTCTTTATAGGAGAACACATCGAATTAATATGACAACTCAGAATAGTGTATTATAATAGATTATATAATCCATCCCTCACACCATCAACTCGATTTATTCTCTCATGGCTACATTAAGTGAAAATGAATGCAAAATAATAGGATGTGCTGGATCAAGTGCTATTTTAGAAGCTTCTGAATATCGAGATTGGGAGCCATATTGTTCAATTAAACCAAATTTGCAGTGATCAGTGTGGCTGCTTCAGTTCACATTTTCTATTCCCTGAAATTTTCAGGCTTAAAGGCAGGCGCTCGTGTTTAAAGACAGTATTCTAGTCGCTATTGTAAAACCCCATCTCAGATGCTTCTACTCGAGAAATCTGGCAACTTCTGAATTTATTTGCGATGAGACTTACCACGTAGTTCTTTTAGTCGAGCTCGTCGACGCATTGGGTCGAGACTTATGCGTGTTTAAAGGGGCAGTAAATATTGATCTAACGTTTGTGTTTAAGTCCCCAAATGTTATTTCACTTTAGTTCATTTTGGAAACGTAGAAAGTCTTGATACTGTAGTACCTGATAGGGATATAACCATTTTCTCATCAGTGCATGCAAACATTAGAAGTTATCTAAAGCCCTATCTGGACTGGATTAAATGTACATGGGGTCTTGGGGTAATTTTCTGTTTTACAGGCGCTCCTCTGTGATTATATTTCCGTCCGGATCGATCACGCCAGTGTTTTTCCTTCATCCTCCTCTGAGAAAATGACATGCTGAATGACATTACCTACTGCTTTTCACCAAACCTAGTGGCCGTCTGATCGTTTTACTCCCATCCAGATACATGTCCGTGATTTTTCAATGCAGATGTCGCCAAAGCATCGGAGAAAAAGACGTTTTACTGCTGCTACTTGCCGTATTGAGTCTCGTAGTGCACCTGTCAGTGACCCTCCCTCAGATATGAAACGCTTCCAAAATCACGACACGGAAAATAGATGCTTCTTCACATGTAACTCTAACAATATATAAGTTGGACAAGCGATCTTGAAACCAAACCAAACGGGGTTTGACTTTATTCTTGCAGCGTCTCTTCTCTACTCCAGTACCTCTTTGATTGTTTCGACACCATGTTGTGAATGGAGCTTGATCATGTGACGCAAACAAATCAACCTGCTAGGAACTCACTCGTCCTGTGGAAATTTTTATTGCTGTCGGGATGCGAGAGTTTTAGCACTGAGGAAACGTTTTTTTGTTTGTTTGTTTTTAAATAAATAAATTATTACAGATGTCCCCCTGATAAACGAATCCAATCCGAATACAGCTTAAGAGTGCACGTGTGTCTTTAATCACGCAGACGAATCTGCTGTGTCTTATATTAATCATTAAAGAAAGAATTAATCGTTTATTCTACACGACATTGTTGTTTTTTTTGTTTGTTTGCTTTATATAAGCTGCTTTATATTTGACCTCAGTTTTTGTGGTAATATTCTACTCAAGTGAAAAGAAAAAAAAACCCAGAAGATATATTGAACACGAGTCGAAGTGATATTTGTTATTTTTAACTTGTACAACTATCATTTCGTGGAAAACACTCACAGCACTAAGTAGAGAATGTTAGGTACCACTTGAGTTATTTATTTTGAGCCTGCTCTGTAAATCAGTCTGCTAAAAAAAAATAATAAATTCAAGCTTGCCTCCCCTTTTTAGGTCCTATTCCTCTCAGTGCTAGGCATGAACCGGAATGATGGTGCGATAATGCCGGGATTACACCTCCTGTTACTGGTTTAGGTGAATTCTTCGCACAATCTCGGTTCGCTCAGATAAATCGCTCCCTCTCTCACTCCCTGAGATTTTTAGTTTGCTCTCAGCCCCCCCACACACATGTGCTGGATGTTACCTCAAAGTGTACCAAAGTTCAATTTAATTTCTTGTTTATTTCTTGTTTTCTTATTGGCAAATGGCAGAAGCTCTGCCCTGGCAACAAAAGTAGTCTATTTGCATAGTCTGCTGTGATTGGCTTGAACATTGATGGGCTTGCCAAATCACACCGTATCTTGGCGGTGATAGGCTATGCTAATTGGGTGCTGTTGCTGGGATTCTGAATAGTGGTGTGGTTCAGTGTGGCTGTGGCGCATTGTGCTGCCTGCTGAGGGATGCTCATAAACCAGCATTCTCCTAATAATTATCGGAATTTACTCTTAAAGGAGGATGAATGTGTCAGGGGGGGAATCAGTATTTTTTTTTTTTAATTATATTCCTGTCCTACATACACCATTGAGTTCCTCAGAAACTTAACATTAAATGTTCTTTCATTTAGTGATTAGTGTTTGGTTTAGTGTGCACGGTGGAATTCAAGTCTGTGTTCAACACATTTGTCCATTTGACGCCTCTATATATATATAAAAATATGTATAAAAAGTTTTTTATTCCTATAGGAATAAGTTACATGAAATAAAAGCTGTTTAGTGATCTGTAACACATGAGTGTGAGTAAAAAAAATGAATAAAATTAAGGAATCCTTTAAATGAAAGTGTTTTGGATTGCACTAATAAGCATTAATATATATATATATTTTTTAACTTTTCTTCTAGGGGGAGAGACCTCAGCATGCCAACCCTGGTCTGGCCGGCTTGCACGCTCTTTTTCTTTCAATGCTGCTGGGTTTCACATGGCTGCTCCGATGCCTCATTCACACCCGCAGCACACTGACTGTCACCAGCAGAGTACAGAGCAGTCTGGCACGGTACTACCATTGTCACTGGTCTGTGTTCATGAGCGACGGTTAGTCCATGCTGGCTCGCGAGGACACGTGTACATGTGTCGTATCCGTGTGTAGTTTAGTCTGAATATAATGCAAGTTCCCAGTATCACAGTGTTAATCAGCCATTCAAAAACACACAAACCAGTGGTTAAAAATGAAAAGACAATATTTGAACATCTCAATATAGGAGATGAAGTTAATGGGTGCGGGTGTTGAGGATGCAGGAGATAGGGATAGGTGGAGAGTGATGATTCGCTGTGGCGACCCCTGAAGGGAAAAGCCGAAAGAAGAAGAAAAAAAAAAATCGACAGTGTATAATAGGCTTGGGACGATTAACGATAGTATGGGAAATCGCAGCTGGGTTCCGACTATCGTAATGGCAGTCGAGGGTTATCGGATGGTTTAAATGTCTGTGTGAAGACGCTCCTGCAGCTTTAACGTAGACGAACCCTGATGACTCGCTGTCTGACGTCACGAAGAAAGGTTTAAATTACGGAAATGAAACCGTGTGTTGTTTATCAGGGCTAATACACTACGCGAGTGTTCAATAAGTATTTCCGCTGCTGTTCACCACAGAACATATGCACGCGTAGTTTATATCATTTTATTTACATTTTTAATAACTGGTTATGGATATTTACAGTCCCAACCTGAGAATGCAAGCGTTCCTGACCTTGTTAACGTGTAATTAATCCAAAAAAAAAAACCTGACTAAATGCTAATGCTAGCGATTACAGCCTGCTTGTAATAAGCTTCTGGTGTTTTTCCTGCTGTAATGACGTAACGTGCACACAACACATGTTGCATGTATCTGGCCACGCCCCCTTCCTGTCCTCACTCAAAGTCGCGGATGACTTTCGTCAGTATTCGTCAAATATTCGACCGGATCATCCCTACATGATGTTACACTATTAGAATAACAGATCTGTCGTCTGGTTTCTGTCAGTGTAAATGGAGAATATTTTGAGGTCATTAATGTGGAATAAATTCTAAAATAAAATCAGTGTACAGTATATGGCCAAAAGTCTGTGGACACCTGACAGTCACACCCATACGTGGTTCTTCCCCAAACTTCCACAAAGCTGGAAGCACACACTATTGCATGCTATAGCATTACATTTTCCCTTCACTGGAAATGAGGTACCCGAACCCCTCTGGCATGACACATCCCCCTGTGTACAAAGTGAGCTTCATGAAGACATGATTTGCCAAGAGTGGAGTGGAAGAGCTCAAGTGGCTTTCACAGAGCCCTGACCTCAACCCCACTGAACACCTTTGGGATGCAGACTTTCTCACCTGTCATGAGTGGCCTGATCTCACTAATTGTCTTGCGGCTTAATGGGCCAATCCCCACAGCCACGTTCCAAACTCTAGTGGAAAGCCTTCCCAGAAGAGTGGAGCAAAGGGGGATGGGGGTCTATGTGCACTAACTCTCTCTGGCCATATAGTGTATGTTTAACTTAGCTAACATTTAGACGAGTATATAGTTAACATCAGTTAATTCTAATTTAACCCCACTGAAATATGATTAATAATTTATATCTGAGATTGCCAATGAAAAATTGTGTCTGGAAATGGTCAGAATCTGTGCTTTTGGTTTTGGTCAAAAGATTGAAAAGTTTGATGCCAAAAGATGAAATAGATGTGTCAGTACAACAAAGTGTCAGTCAAACACATTATAAATAATGCTAATGGTAATAATAATTGGAAAGCGATTAAAGATATTTTTAAAAGAAAGAATGCTCAAACACTGATTCGTAACAGAAATACAGTGAAAATGGATTATATATTTATTTTTTTACTTTTTACTGCACATTACTGCAGAATCACCTAAAAATCCACCATCCACCTGAGCACCGCAGTTCCCAAGTGCACAGCTGATATTCTTACACCCTCCTGTACTTTCAGTGAGGTGGCAGTGAGGCGACAGTGAGGCAGTCGAGGCAGTCAAACCCCATAACTAACCATGACACCGTAACAACCCTATAATACCACATATGCTCCATGCAGGCTATACGTTTTGCTCTGAATTTTCACTGATGTGTAGGTCCAAGAAAAATGACGAGTGAACTGCTGTATACCTCAACCTGTGTGTGTGTGTGTGTGTGTGTGTCATACAGAGGCACATGCCCCAGTGTTTTCGTGAGCCAACTGCAGCTCCTTTGAGGAAGCTCTCTATTGACTTAATCAAAACCTACAAACACATTAATGAGGTAAGATCTGCTGCGAACATGACGGAGGTTTAATAATTTGTAAGGGAGATAAATTCTAAGAAGCATTTGTCAAAACCTTATAACATTTATTGCTGTTTTGTTTCTGTCTTTAACCAGAACCCAGAACCTTTATACTGCCGATGCATGAGCTAGGCTTTGACTGTTACTGATTTCACTGTTCCGCTCGCGTTGTAAGACTGTAAAATGCAGAGTGTGTAAAAGCATAACCTCAATAGCCAGAACAATGAATCATGTGTAAGTAAGTAAATAAACAGTCAGTTTGGTTAGAAGGTGTTGATTAGTTTCCTATAACAGCTGTTCTGACAGCCTACAAGCAAAATTGCAGGGTTATATTAACGCAAGTTGTAATATGTTACCGTTTCTATAGTAACAGCTACTTCACAGTGACTTGAATTGCGTATGATCTCTGACTAATAAGGAACAGATTAAAAGCTATGCTGTTACAAAGGAAAAACCTATAATAGTTGTTTAATTATGTTATGGTTAATATTTATGGAAGGAGTCCCGTGTGTCAGCGCTGTGTAACAGTAGGTTTTTGGTCAGGGAGAGTCTCCCGGTCAGAGGATTTTAGACTTTCAGCTTTCTTGATAACTTCAAGAGTGAGACAGTAAGAGAGGCTGTGAGAGAGTTACTTTGTATACTTGCTATCCTGTGAGTGATAACAGCGACGTTCATTCATGCTGCAAGCACAGAAAAGTTGACGTGCTAGGTTTTTTTTTTTTTAATTTTATTTTCAAAATTTAAGACATGGACAATCATAAAAGAACAACAGTCGCTACTGCGAAGGTTGGTACAGTGTTATACGGTGTGACAATAATACAGGGCGTCTGAAAGGTCAGGAGCCGAGGGGAATATGCTGAGCGAGTACGTCGATCTGAACATGTTGAGCAAAATCCTCAAAAACGTATACAGTGGCTGAGAAAATACGTAGAGCATAAGGGTGATGTAGCATGTAGAGCTTATGCTGTAAAGAATAAATACAAAATTAAGTACATGTAGTTTTACTCTCATTGGTTCCTGGCTTTTCGGACACCCTGTATATCAGTGTATGAACTCCTTACAGAACAGCCTGATTTGTTCCAGACAAACATGAGAGAAGTTGCTGTTTGTTTGCTTCTTTTTGTTTTAATCTTTTGTTCTGTGTAGGTGTATTATGCAAAAAAGAAACGACGGCATCAACAGGGTCATTGTGAGGACTCCAGCCATAAGAAGGAGAAGAAAGTCTTCAATGATGGCTACGATGACGACAACTTTGATTACATTGTTAAGAATGGAGAGAAGTGGATGGACCGGTATGAAATCGACTCTTTAATCGGAAAGGGTTCGTTTGGCCAGGTACGGTCCCCCAACACACAGTCATGTAATACGCAGATGAATAAAGGTCTAAGGCACTGCTTTTATTGTGTAATGCCCTTACTGCTAAGACAGAGCTCGTCCCGTCCAACTGGACATTATATTATATTCCACTGTCCATCGTTTTGATTGCTGACATTTAGACATAAGTTTGGCCCAAAGTGACCTCTGCTGTGGTTTTGAAATTCAGGGTTTAAATGTTGTTGTTTAAATTGTCTTGTCTTTGTTTTATGGCTGTATGTTTTCACAGTTTTACCAACAGAAAACTCACACGGAAAAATGGTTATAAATAGGGTCTGAAATAATTATAATTATCCTTATAAAAACACCACCACTGGGAAAATCTGCCAGATGTCGCTGAGTTCTGCCAAATAGCCACAAATTATCAACAATCTTTTTTTTTTTTTTTTTTAATGTTAATATAAAACTGACTACTCAACTTTAAGAAATTTTAGGCATACAGTATTTCACCAACACTACATAGAAGGCTTTTATTTGCTTTTTCAATCCTGCTCAAGCTATCTGCCTGCAAAGATCACAACAGATAAGGAGCCGGATTAACAGTGCGGTGATAAAAACAGTTGATCTGCCTAACGATGCCTAAAACCTTGCCAGCTAAGTGTGATTTTCTCACGCAGTGAACCACACTTTGATGAAGTTGTTAGATGCATGCCGTAGCTAAACAGACATAAGCCTAATCAGTTCAGTTTGTAATGAGATCCAGGCTGCCAGAATGTCTGACGCTCCTGTGCTGCAGTCTGAATTGAACCTTTAAATGTAATTTTCTCCTCTTTCCCTTTTGGGGAAAACCAGATTCTAAAGTGCTAGAACTTTTAATTGTGGCTGAGATACAGTGCTTGCAAAAGAGAAGTCGTATTGCAGTTCAATGTTGCATATTGCAGCCTGTAGTTTTCAAAACTATATATAGTAGAAAATGTAAAAATTTCATCATGTGAAGGGTTTCCCAAGCTGCCACACACGTGCTTTTTTTTATTTTATTTATTTATTTTTTTAACTGATTTGCAGTGAACATTTTCACACATACACTATATGGCCTAAAGTATGTGGACACCTGACCGTTCACACCCATATGTGCTTGTTGAAGTGAAGTGAAGTGACTTTGTGGCCAAGTATGGTGTCCTATACTCGGAATTTGTGCTCTGCATTTAACCCATTCATGTGGGTTCCCACACACACAGTAGTGAACACACACACCCGTGAACACACACCCGGAGCAGTGGGCAGCCAGCTGCGGCGCCCGGGGAGCAGTTGGGGGATCGGTGCCTTGCTCAAGGGTCTCACCTCAGTCGTGGTATTGAGGGTNCAGTGCCTTGCTCAAGGGTCTCACCTCAGTCATGGTATTGAGGGTGGCAGAGAGCGCTGGTCATTCACTCCCCCCACTTACAATCCCTGCCTGACCCGAGACTCGAACCCACGACCTTCAGGTTATAAGTCCGACTCTCGGACCATTAGGCCACGACTGCCCATTATAAATTTAGTCCCCCTTTTGCTGTTATAATAACCTCCACTCTTCTGGGAAGAATTCACACTAGATTTTGGGGCATGGCTGTGGGGATTTGTCCCTTTGGCCACAAGAGCGTTTTTGAGGTCAGACACTGATGTCAGGTGATGAGGGATTCCAGTTCATCCTGAACATGTTCAGTGGGGTTGAGGTCAGTGCTCTGTGCAGGCCACTCGAGTTCTTCGACTCCAGTCTTCATGGACCTTGCTTTGTGCACAGGGGCACTGTCATGCTGGAACAGGTTTTGGGCTACAGCATACAGTGTATACAGTGTATACATTCATTCTAGACAGTTGTGTGCATCAGGCTTTGTGGCAACAGTTTGGGTGTGATGGGCGGGTGTGTACAAACTTTTGACCAGGTAGTTCACATGCCTCACACCACCTAATATTTTTCTGTAATGTCTCAAAGAGCTTTTTGAAGTGTCACTGGTGAAACTTTAGTTGTGTACTGATGTGCCTCTTAATTGGCTTCTTGCAGGTTGTTAAGGCTTATGACCGTGCTGAGCAGGAATGGGTAGCCATCAAAATCATCAAGAACAAGAAGGCTTTTCTCAATCAAGCTCAGATCGAAGTGCGGCTGCTGGAGCTCATGAACAAACATGATACAGAAATGAAATATTACATAGGTATTAAAAAATTCATACTGCATTTTGAATCTTGCATGCTTGGGATGTATTTCTGTCTCTGTTTTGTATGCATTACATTGTTTTCAGTAAAATAAGAATTTTTCAGTTCGATTAATCCTTTACTACTTTTTTTTATTTTATTTTTTTTAGTTCATCTGAAGCGGCACTTCATGTTTCGGAATCACCTTTGCTTAGTGTTTGAAATGTTGTCATACAACCTGTATGACTTGTTGCGTAACACAAACTTCAGAGGAGTTTCTTTAAACCTGACGCGGAAGTTTGCCCAGCAGCTGTGCACAGCGCTGCTGTTTCTCGCCACTCCTGAACTCAGCATCATCCACTGTGACCTCAAGCCAGAGAACATCCTGCTATGTAACCCCAAGAGAAGCGCCATTAAAATAGTGGACTTTGGAAGCTCCTGCCAGCTGGGACAGAGGGTACAGTTCGAACAGATTTCTCACTGTGTGTGTGTGTGTGTGTGTGTGTGTGTGTGTGTGTGTGTGTGTGTGTGTTGGTTTTTTTCTTGATTTGTTTATATGTAATTGCGTTCCTTTTCAGATATATCAGTATATCCAGAGTCGATTCTACCGCTCCCCTGAAGTGCTGTTAGGAATGCCGTATGATCTGGCGATAGACATGTGGTCACTGGGGTGCATACTGGTGGAGATGCATACAGGAGAGCCTCTGTTCAGTGGAGCCAACGAGGTGAGAGGCATCTTCATGATTGAGCCAGTAAAATGGAGTTTTAATTCATCTTTCTGTTCATTTGTATTGTCTGACCATCTGCAAAATAGATGATTTTTAAAAATGAGTTTGCAAACTTTGCTAGTTGTCACATATTCATTGAATTATTCTTAATACTTATTTAGATTTATTTAAAAACTTTGTAGCAGTGAGTTATTCTAAACTAAATGCCTAAAGGTCTGTCTTGGCTTGTCTGAGTCAGAGATTCTAACATTGTGTCGTACTGAGAAGGTAATTGTAATTGTACAGTCTCAGAGGCAGTGTACAGTATATCCATTTCAGTGTCAGGTTTCTATTCTGTGCTTAATTGTTAATGTATACAGTGTCTGTGTGTAGAGAATAAAATGAAAGCTGTTTTTTTTTTCCTCTACACAGGTGGACCAAATGAACAAAATAGTTGAAGTGCTTGGTATCCCACCCAGTCATATAATGGACCTAGCACCAAAAGCCCGAAAGTTTTTTGAGAAGTTGTCAGATGGGACGTGGAGCATTAAGAAGACCAAAGATGGGAAAAGGGTGTGTTTATTACCAAATGTTTTTCTGCGGACAATACTGAGTTTATATGTCCGTTACTAAGTTGTTTGTTTCTCTGCCAACAGTACAAACCCCCAGCTTCTCGTAAGCTCCATACCATTTTGGGGGTGGAGGCAGGTGGACCTGGCGGTCGAAGAGCCGGAGAATCTGGCCATGCAGTGGCTGACTACTTGAAGTTCAAGGACCTTGTGCTCAGAATGCTGGACTACGACCCCAAGACTCGAATCCAACCCTACTACGCGCTCCAGCACAGCTTCTTTAAGAAGACGGCAGATGAGGGAACAAACACGAGCAGCAGTGTTTCAACAAGTCCTGCACTCGAGCATTCGCAGTCCTCAGGGACCACTTCTAGTACATCCTCAAGCTCAGGTGCTCTGCAAATAGAGTTCCACTTTGCCTACTCAGTAATCCCTACTTATAGCAAACGAGTGACTCAGTAAGAGCTATTAAGAGGTTTCACTTCACTCTGTGAATGAGAACATCAGGATGCACCTTCATTCAACTTCTTTCTTAGAAAAGAAAAGGAGGTTGTCCCTTCATTTAGATACGTCCTACTGCAGCTAACATTATAAAGCATGAAACACATGTCCTGTTCAGGTTAGATCCAGATTGCTTTTGTTTTGCCTGGCACACAGTAAGAGAATTAAACAAGCAGCTTGTCTTCTGTTAAAAGAGCATATCTGCTGAACACAAAACGGCTTTTTCTGTGGCTTTAATTGAAATAGGGTTGTATTGGGCATATAGTGCGCTACACAGGTACTGCCGGGTAACTGTGATACCCCGTGTACCGTGCCATTAACATACATTATTATTATAATACAAATTATATATTAGGATTAAAAATCAGACCCTCACAATCATAGATCTGTAGATCAAAATCTTCCTCTTCCACCACTATACATTGCAAAGCCCATCGGTTGTCACATCATCGGGAGATCACAAGTTCACATCCCAACAAAGCCACAGCCATCCGCGGCCAATGAGAGCAGAGCTAGCCGTGCTGTCTGGATGACATATTCTCTCTCTCTCTCTCTCTCTCTCTCTCTCTCTCTCTCTCTCTCTCTTCCCTGTAAATCACAGCAACACTAGCCGCTCATGGGCATCCGTGAGCTCGTGTATGTGGAAGAGAGCAGAGAGCGCTTACCCAGTAGAGGTGTATTTTAAAACAAAAAAAGGCGGTCCTAGTCGGTCATTACTTTCAGTAAGTAATGATTCAGATGAAGAATTATAAATGCTAAATTACTGAAAAACCTACACGGTTTGTTAAAGTAAGTGCTGGAAACGTGTAGTGTTTGTAAATTAGGTTTAATTCA
Source organism: Pangasius macronema (assembly GCA_037577455.1). Lineage (NCBI taxonomy): Eukaryota > Metazoa > Chordata > Actinopteri > Siluriformes > Pangasiidae > Pangasius > Pangasius macronema. The sequence continues at coordinate 6,297,491 of CM074958.1, read as the reverse complement.
CTTGACCTGGAAACAAATAGCATTACACTGACATTATTTAGAAGGAGTTCAAAACGCCTCACGTTCCCTGAAGCCGCGTGTCCTTTTCTTTGCGGACGTATGAAAATGGAAGGACAGGCTCATTTATTAGCAAGCTGCAAGGAATCGCCTAATTGTTCAGAAACCGTCATCAGTTCAGCTCTTGTTTAATTTAATTAAGCAATGATGCATTCATTTTAAAACTGAGCAATGATCTATGAAGCCAGCCTACCAGGTCTTTCAGCATGTTCCCTGTTCTGGGAGAGGGAAAAAGTGTTTAGGACAAAATACCTTTGTTTACATATTATATTTCTACATTTATTCACAGACATAATTAAATTAACTTTCGAGCAACAGCAATAAACAGGATGAGACCGAAGCGAGAGACCGTCTTACCGAAGCTGTTCGTAGTTAGTTTTATTCAGTTGGAGCAATTAGAAAAAATAATTCGACTTACTTCACCTGAGGTTTTGTGGTACGAATGCCACAAACATACCCACACATTCCTGTGTCAGAAAATTTATGGCAGAGGAATTTTTTCCAGATTTCTAACTTAATTTATAGATACACTTGACTTCATTTGTTAATGCATTTTAAAAAGAAAAAAAAAAGATTTGAATAGACATGTAACTGACCTCTTCATCAACCTGTCATAGTAGACTGCCATTATAAGCTTCCTTGTTTTTTTTTTGTTTTTTTTTTAAAGTACTGGTATGTTTAGAATTTCCTGTCCATAGCAATCACATGTACACTACTTGGAAAAAAAAAATACCATTTCTGTTCATATCCTTACCTTATGCGTAAGGTTCCAGAGTTAAACGTTATTCAAGAGTTTAATATTTCAAGGTTTACGCGAAACATTTGTGAAAAGCAGTTTCAAAAATTAACGCGGCACGTTTTCCGTGATTTCAGGAGGATCATCTGGAACGAGCACCAGTGGCAGAGCGAGGTCTGATCCCTCTCACCGTCATCGGCACAGCGGGGGGCACTTCAGCACAGCAATGCCGAGCATAGACTGTGACAACCTCCGCCCTCAGGTCAGTGCAGTTCTTAGAAGGACTCGGCTCTTAGAAATGTTCAACACACAAAGCACAAACATCGCCGGCTACAACTAGTATACTGAACAGTAAAATAACTTTTCACATATTTGCGCATCTCGCAGTATGTGTGTATAAACCAAGCCGGTTATTCTGTTATTGGATTTGCCCGAGAGGAATCTACAGTGTAGCCAGAACATTTACCATTTCTGCCCCCTTGCTGTGGAGATGTGGGAGACTGCCCTGAAAAACACACGTATAGAATCAATAGACAACATGTACATAAACATAACAAGATAAACTCAGATGAAACGAATGAGCTGGTTATTGTTATTCCACAGCGCTGTCAAATCCTCTAAACTTAGAAGATGATTCATTTTCTATAACAGCAGCTCTGACAATAGCGCTGGCTGATTAAGTGACAAATATACTTACACGAGTAAGCTCACAGAATGACAAAGATATCATTGTTGAGTAAGTGCCCTTGCAATAAGGTGGAAGATCAATATATCATAAATGGATTTTTAAAATTGTATTATTTAACATGAAAATGTGTAATATATTTGATATTGTGAGGTTTTTCCAAAAGGGCTTTCTCTGTACCTCGACAGATTTCTTTTTAAAAGTGTAATCTTTATTTTTATTGGAAATTGAAACACTTACACTCTTTGCAGTCCCACCACTGTCATTGTGGCGAAACGTGACCGAGCGTAGTGTGGTGGAGTAGTAACTAACAAATTCCATAACAGCGTGCCTCAGAGTGTTTTATTCCTTCAGTAGCTGTCACGCCAAACTTTTCATTTGCTATTGTCTTAATGTACTTGGTGTCTTGGGGCAGTCGTGGCCTAATGGTCCGAGAGTCGGACTTGTAACCCGAAGGTGAACCTGAAGGTCGTGGGTTCGAG
>CM074958.1:6274788-6295387 GCA_037577455.1 Pangasius macronema | reverse complement strand
AGTATGGGTCACCACACTTGGCCACAAAGTCACTTCACTTCACTTGTGTTTTAAAATAAATAAATAAATAACGGAAAAAAAATTAATAATAAACCAAAAAAATACGCTAGGGTATTCTTGGTAGAATTCCGTTTTTTTTCTTTCTTCGTGCTAGGATTTTCTTCTCGGCCGTGCCGGCACGTGTCTCCTGTTGACTTTGCTGTTTTTGCGCGTGTGTATGTGAACGTTCGTGCCTGTATTTCCTTCTCTTACAGAAAAGACAGCCTTACCTTCCTCCTGTAGTATGGACTGATGGTGTTGGCCCAGAAGCTGTCACTGTAGAGACGCATCCAGTGCAGGAGACCACCTTTCATGTGCCTCCCCAGCATCCTAAAGCATTACACCCTCATCACCACCACCACCACCAACACCACCATCATCATCATCATCACGGACAGGTCATAACAGCGTTCCCTCGGTCACGGCTCTACAACTCGCCCACCAACAGCGCCTCCACGCAGGACTCCATGGAGGTTGGGCATGGCCATCTGTCCATGACATCGCTGTCTTCCTCTGCCTCCTCTTCCTCCACCTCTTCCTCTTCCACAGGAAACCACGGCCACCAGGTGTACCAGTTCCGCCAGGGGCCCACCACAACCCTGGACTTCAGCCGAATCGGGAGCATGGGTTTGGGTGCCTTCTCAAATCCCCGCCAAGAAACTGGCATCGCTGGACATCCACCGTACTCGGTTCCCTCCAACACGGGACCCGGGCACTTCATTACAGAGGGACATTTGGGAATGAGACAAGGCATTGATAGAGATGAGTCTCCGATGACTGGAGTCTGCGTTCAGCCGAGCTCCATGGCTAGTTCGTGACTAATCTGAAAATGTTTGTTTTCTGTATGTGGTTATTATGAATTTTTTTTTTTTTTTCCTAGGTGATATTTTCCTTTTCTCCTATTTTTAAATGGTGCATAGAGAACAAAAAGCTGCTCACTTTTTAGGGGAGATATCACTGAAACGCTACAACTGAAGAGTATTTAAAGTATATGTATTTCAAAACTTTTTCTTTTTTTTCTCTTCCTTGCCCTCACACATTCGTAATACTGCAAAATGACCATCATACGATTGCACCTGCCGGTTCACTCACTACACACAGTACTCATGTCTCACTCGTTCGTTCCTTTTTTTAAAATCTGTTTTTAGTATTTCAGAGCCAAGAACTGCCACACAGCTATCTACATGTAAAGCAATGCAAAAAAAAAACAAACAAAAAAACACATCCATTTACGTTCCGACGGTGAAACGTTCCGCATTTTCTTTTTCGTGATCATTTATTTACGCTTTATTTGAAACCTCTGAAAGGAGCCGTGTTTAAAACCTGTAGTGTGTGCAGGAAGAAGTACTCGCAGTGGTCTTTGGTGTCGTCTGTGTTGTGTAACCGTGAGAAGCGTGCGCTCGGGCGGCGGGAGCACAGCGAGCTGCGGTAGTGTTCAGGCTGAGGCGCAGCTCACTACGTTATGGAGAAGATGCACTGAATGGGGGTCAGATACAGATGAGCGGGTTCTTGTTGGCCTTATGATTTTTTGGACAATACTGTTCATAAACTATTTCTGCGGAAGGAGGAGAAAATTGCATTTGCTCTTACTAAATCTCCTTACGGCTCATCTCAATTTTTCATTAGAAGAGGTTATTACGAGGCCTTTATTTAACCAAGGGACTTAAGGGACTCATAATTACAGGGTCAAGTGTTTTAATCGTGACTTCCTATCATTCTTTCTGATCAGAGTAGGATCTCACAGCAGAGTTACGCACCCCTATACGAGATGATTTTATTTATTGGTTCCTTTTCCCTTTCGATTGTACGCTTTGCTTTCCATTGAACACTGTTTACTTAAATTTGCGTATTCACATTTTTAGTACAGAAATATTCGCTGAAAATTTGTGACTGCCTTTCTCCCCTCTTGAATTATGCTGTGAACTTTACACATTTTTTTAAATACCAAAGTAATTGGGTTTTTTTTTTTTTTGTTTTTTTTTTTTTTATGGTTGTGTAACCAATAATGTAGCAGTTCACCACTCCAACACAGTGTTTTATTAAATGCTCAGTTTTGTCCGTACCAAATGTCTATCAACTACTTTTGCAAAATGGACATTTTGCAGAGCTTGGTTGAATTGTTGTTTGGCTAAACCTCAAAACCCTGTGATTTATTATTATTTTTGTCTTCTTCTTTTTTTTTTCTTTCTGTCGTTGTTGTAAACATCAAGCAGTTGCGAGCATAGCTTGGCACACACTGCTGCTCTGCAGGCTACGGAGTAGCTGTGAAAGATTACAAGGAGGGAAAAAAACACTTTCTGTTGTCAGTTGGTGGGTGATGCTACTTTTTCTACTTACTTTGGATGACATGCTAATTTTTACTGAAGTACCATACTTAAGCTGAGATATTCAGGCAGTCTACTGTAGCTACTTTGAGTACAAGTTGAGTTTGTCCAACATTTTGTTTGGTGCTTGTTTCCCCCGTATGCTGTTTAAACAGAATCTAAACGTGGCACTGAGGGCACGTGGGCATATGCATGTTTCCAAGAGATTCAGTGTGTTCAGAATCGCCTTGCAGTCAAAGAAGCCGTTGTTAATTAATCGCATAAGCAACCTCACCCACACTTGATAGTATAGCAGGTTGCGAAGTGTTCACCCGTGCTCACACATCTGAATTGGGGTATTAACCAAGACCAACTCCATGCATATTACCAATGAATCATTAGCGTCCTGCTGCTGAGTCACGTAACAGGACACTATTGTACATGAAAGCGGTGTTTATTTTGCCAAAGGCATCTTTACCCTCTTATAAAACAAATAATGTTTGATATATTTACATATTCTGAGAAGAGTAATGGTGATGAGAAATGGTTCATATAAATGTTAAATGGCTTTTAAAAATAGTTTTTATAAATGACCCCATTTGACTGGGGAACACAGCAGTTTGCTGAGCTCAAAACATTCCAAAATAAACCCGGAAAATCGAAACATATTAAGTGTCTACCTGTTTTAGCGCTCTGATTTAGTGTCGTTTCATGAAATGCAGCCCCTTTTTAATAGTTGAAATAGACTTGATGTATATATATTTATATTTTTTAATAAAGGAAATACAGAATTCGCTACATTTCTCCTGGTATATAATTACAACTGTCATGGCTGTCATTTTTAAGAGGAGTTTTCCTTGGGTCACGAATGGAAACTTGTCTTCAGCGAGCGTTAGATTTAATCAGAAAAATGTTTTATTTTCGTACACCAATGGCCCTTTTATTAACAGGTTTGCCTGAGAAAAAAAGTAGGAATCCTGATCCAACTATAAATGAGGAACATATTTGGTACGAGCTCCACATTCCTACTCGTAGATGCTTTGTGTTGATGGCCGGGGATCCCAAACCCACTGTAGCATGTTACTCTTACCACTTAATGATGTGTGTGTGTGTGTGTGTGTGTGTGTGTGTGTGTGTGTACGTACGCTGTGATGTTTTTTGGAAACACAGCTCTGAATGTTGCACTACAGTCTGGCGGAGCTTGGTCAAGTAGTGTTTTCCTCTACGTATTAATGAGGTGAAAATGATGTTGACTTTTCCATTTAAAATGGCGTGTAATTTTAACTAAGAGAAACAATTCCTATTTTAATGGTCCTGGAAGTGTTAAGATGCTACAGCAAATAAAGAGAAGTGCAAATATAAACGCTCACTGCCACTTTTTTTTTTTTAGGAACATCTTTACACCTGCCCTTTCGTGCAATTATCCAATCAGCAAATCACGTGGTAGCAGTGCAGTGTGTAAAATCATGCAGGTCAAGAGCTTTAGTTAATGTTCACATCAAACATGAGAATGGGGAAAATTGTGATTGGAAGTGTGATGTAATGGGGGGGAAATAGCAGTGATTTTCACCATGGTTTGGTTGTTTGGTTGTTTGGATAGAGCATTTTAGAAACTGTTCATCGTCTAGGATTTTCACACAAAACAATTTGTAGTATTTACACAGAATGGTGCTAATAATAATAATAATAATAATATTAATAATAATAATAAAACCATTCAGTAAACAGCGGTTTTGGTTCAAGCTGACAGGAATGCTAATTTGAGTAACTCAAATAACTGCTCTTTTCAAAGCTTACTGAAACATCACCTGGTCTTTTTCCACTCTTCAGGGGTCTGGTTTCAGTGAGTCTGTACCCACTGTAGCCTCCAGTTCCTGTTCTTGGCTGACAGGAGTGGAACCTGATGTGATCTTCTGCTCGTGTAGCCCATCCACCTCAATGTTTGGTGTGTTGTATGTTCCAAGATGCTTTTCTGTTTACCACATTTGTACAGAGTGGTATTTAAGTCACCATAGCTTTTCTGTCAGCTCGAACCAGTCTGGCTGTTCTCCTGTGACCTCTCATCGACAGAAAGCACTCACTGGGTGTTTTTTGTGTTTCACGCCATTCTGCATAAACCGTAGAGAATGTCGTTTGTGAATATCTGTAATATGTCTGTAATACTCTAACCAGCCCATCTGGCACCAGCAACCATGCCACAGGCAGTGTCACTGAGATCACACTTTCTCTCCATTCTGATGTGAACATTAACCGAAGCTCTGCATGATTTTATGCCTTGTGCTCCTAACACATGATTGGCTTTAAGCAGGTGTGCAGGTGTTCTTAAAAAGGTGGTGGTGAGTTTTACAGTTATAGATCATTTAACAGGAAATTGACTCATTTCGACTTGTAAGCTACATACACTAGATGGCCCAAAGTATGTGGACGCCTGACCATCACATCATGTGCTTCTTCCTCAAACTGTCGCCCTGAAGTTGAAAGCACACAGTTGTGTAGAATGCCTTTGTACGCTTTAGCATTGCCATTTTCTTTCACTGGAACTAAGAGGCCCAAACCTGTTCCAGCATGACAACGCCCCTGTGCACAAAGCGAGCTCCATGAAGACATGCTTTACCAAGGTGGAAGAACTCGAGTGGCCTTCACAGAGCCCTGACCTCAGCCCCACTGAATATCTTTGGGATGAACTGGAACCCCAGCTGCGCCCCAGGGTTCCTCATCCAACATGACCTGACCTCGCTAATGCCCTTGTTGCTGAATGAACACAAATTCCCACAACCACGCTCCAAAATCTAGTGGAAATCCTTCCCAGAAGAGTGGAGCTTCTTATAAACAGTAAAAGCAGGGACTAAATCTGTAAAAGGATGTTCAACCAGGACATATGAGTGTGATGGTCAGGTGTCCACAAACTTTTGGCCAGACAGTGCATCAGAAACAGGACTGGTGCTGAAAGGTGTTGTGGTTGTTTTAAGAAGCTATTTATTAACACAGTGCGCATGGTTGTAGCACGTGGCTCGTTGGTCTAGGGGTATGATTCTCGCTTCGGGTGCGAGAGGTCCCGGGTTCAAATCCCGGACGAGCCCACAAGTTTTAGGTTTCCTTTTTAAATAGGAGAACAGTGGAAGCATTAAGCTGTACGTTTTGTTATACTGACACAGCTCGGTCGTGAATTAAATTAACATTACAGTTAATATACCGCGCAAATGCTGTAATTCAGCATCAGTTACCTTGCTAATACCTGATACCAGAACTAAAGTAGTTTTTTTTTAATATATATATATTTATAATCCATACCCTGTATTGTGGTATTTATTTCTGCGGATCCTATGAAGTTTGATCATATTATTGCTTGTTTCTTAGATTTTGACTCATTTTTAAAAGACATTTCTCGCGACAGAAACTGTAGCATTATGGGACGTGTGTCGAAATGCATTCTGGGACAGCAGTTCCGTGCTTTGTTAGCTGCTTAGCTAGCTAGCTGTGTAGTAGCTGTGCGCTGATTTAGAGGGAAAGTATAACACTGTTCAGTTTTAATACACCTAAAATAATGCGTGGACTGTAAACAGTAAGAGGTTATTTGTACTAGTTTGATAAACAATGCCAAATTTTTGCGCGGCTCCAAACTGCACCCGGAAAAGCACTCAGTCTGATCTGGCTTTCTTTAGGTTTCCCAGAGACCCTGAGAGGTAAGTGTGTTTGTTCTTAGCAAACTAACACGTTCAAAACAATGAACCTAATGCCAGCATGCTAAAAATAAAACAAATAAGCGCTCCCTGCAGCCTCTTCCAACACTATTCAGCAAGCAGGTTGGTACAGGGAAGACAAAAACAAGTACTTAGCTAGAGAAGCTAAGCCTAGCTAGCGTGTTTGTTTTACCACCTCTACTCCGAGAGCTTCACTTCCGGATCGCGCTCTCATGCAGCCTCTCAATTGGCGTACGCTTTGTTTTGTGAATGCTGTCAGCCAATCATAGCGCAGGAGGCGGGATCTGTGAGAATACGGGTGGGTAGGATGTGTTTGCCTGGAGGATTAAGCGATTGTGTGAAGAAAGTGAGCAGCATTTATCTGAATTGCGTGTAGTTGTGGCACAAAGCAGCTTTACAGGAATTCCTAATGAGCCAGCCAGATGTCCCTGAGATGCCCTGAGGAAGAAACCTTCAGAGAAACCAGACTCAAACAAGTCAAGCGTCTTAAAAGGATGTTTTATTATGGGCATCATGATTATCATGCTTATGTCTTATATTATGGTTTATCACTTTCCTGACTGCTTCAAAAGTGCCTATAATGAGCACCACTGATCAGACGGGCAAAGGTTCGTGGACATCTGACCTTCGCACTCATACGTGGGCCTTCCCAAAAGGGCCATAAAGTTGGAAGCGCACAGTTGTAGAGAATGTCTTTGTACAGTATGCTGGAGCTAAGAGGCACAACCCTGTTCCAGCATGACAATACGCCTGAGCACAAAGCGAAGCCTATGAAGACACGGCTTGCTAAAGCTGGAGTGGAAGAACTCGAGTGTCCCACACATAGCCCTGACCTCGACCCCACTGAACACCTTTGAGATGAACTGGAGCACCAATTTCCCTCCATGTCTCTCCGCCCAACATCAGTACCTGACCTCTTGTGGTCTTGTGGCTGAATGAACACAAATCCCCACAAAATCTAGTGGCAAGCCTTCCCAGAAGAGTGGAGCTTATTATAACAGCAAAAGGGTCATAAATCTGGAATGGCATGTTCAACAAGCACATCTGGGTGTGATGGTCAGGTGTCCACAAACTTTTGGTGATGTATTTGGGTGGTGGAACATTCTCAGCACCACAATGACACTGACATCTGTGTGTGTGTGTGTGTGTGTGTGTGTGTGTGTGTGTGTGTGTGTGGCTAGTAAGAGTGGATCAGCCCTGTACTGTGTAGGCTTACTCACCGCTTTAATATACACGCTGTCCTTGTTTTTTCGCCTTGTAGGTGTACAGAGAGATAACAGCTATTTATTTAACTTTTCACACAAACAGCGTATTGTTCGCCTTCCAAGCCTTCCATAGATGTCAGTTTCTGAATGCTGCACTGCTCTATGTTTTTGGTTGGTAGACTTTTCTCAACTCATCAGCAGCAGCACCGTGAACCCTATGAACCCACTGCAACACACCACCATATCGCTGCTGTTCTAAAAGTAGTCCAGTGGCCAAATATCAGCCCAGTGGTGGCTGATAAATTGTACACAGCAGCAGATGGGCTTTAGAGTGCTTTCAGAACAAACACGTTTGCTAGGTCTGTGTGTACTTGTAAAACACTCTTTCATTCATTGGTCAGAAATATGGCAAAGGAAAAAAAGGGTGGAAAATGTTGCTAAATAAGGGCATGTAGAAATCACAAAAATCAGCCGAGCATGGAGACTATGGAGTCAGTGTTAAATTAACTACTAGATCATTAGATCAATAACTAGTTTAAAACATTTGTGACACATCCAACATTTATTTATTGATTGATTGATTGTCTGTCCAAATATCCATATGACACGACATTTCACTGCAGCTCTGTGCTTGGCTCAGTTTGCTCTTTGCTGCTCAGTTTAGCAGCTCCTATCTACAAAAAGTGCTGCATGCATCAAAAAATGTTTGCTTCACTTCCTGCAGTTGTCTTTTTCTCACTAAACAGGGCTGTAGTTCACAGGCAGACCGAGACCACCTCACTCAGATGGTATTGCACCACTTGTTTTGGTCCACATCAGAGTGTGATTGCTGCATTCTCACCTGCCCAGAGGGTGCACCGCACCAGGATTTGATGCAAATGGGTTCAGCACCCTGAGGCTATTCCCTGGGTTTGAGCCATAGACTGAAGACAGGAATGTCACTGTATTAGGGTTTAACTTTCTGGCAAACAAGCTTCCAGCAGCTAGAAATGAATTTGAGTATAACACAGTTGTAATTTGTCTTTCCTGTGGACAGATGTAGGCTGTGGGTAGAGAACTGTCGCCGTGCAGATCTCGAAGAGAAAACTCCTGATCAGCTAAATAAACATTACAGACTATGTGCGAAGCACTTTGAGCCAGCAATGATTTGTAAAACGGTGAGTGTGGTTACTTCACTTAATTACTTAATTGTGACTTCAGGACAGACTCTGTGTGACTGACTCTGTGATTAAAGACCTGACTCTGTGTGGCCGTAGGACCGACTCTGTGTAGCTGTAGGACCGACTCTGTGTGGCCGTAGGACAGACTCTGTGTAGCTGTAGGACTGACTCTGTGTGGCCGTAGGACTGACTCTGTGTGGCTGTACGACCGACTCTGTGTGGCTGTACGACTGACTCTTTGTGGCCGTACGACCGACTCTGTGATTGTCGGACTGACTCTATGTGGCCGTACGACTGACTCTGTGTGATAGTCGGACTGACTCTGTGTGTCCATAGGACTGGCTCTGTGATTGTCGGACTGACTCTGTGTGGCCGTACGACTGACACTGTGATTATAGGACTGACTCTGTGTGGCCATACGACTGACTCTGTGTGGCCGTACGACTGACTCTGTGTGGCCGTACGACTGACTCTGTGATTGTCGGACTGACTCTATGTGGCCGTATGACTGACTCTGTGTGATTGTCGGACTGACTCTGTGTGGCTGTAGGACTGACTCTGTGATTGTTGGACTGACTCTGTGTGGCCGTACGACTGACTCTGTGATTGTACGACTGACTCTGTGTGGCTGTAGGACTGACTCTGTGATTGTAGGACTGACTCTGTGTGGCTGTAGGACTGACTCTGTAATTGTAGGCCTGACTCTGTCTTTGTAGGACTGACTCTGTGTTTGTAGGCCTGACTCTGTGATTACAGGGTTGACTCTGCCTGCTGTTTGCATGCTGAGGAATTAACTGCCATGTTTTGATGGTTTAATTTCCTCTCTCTTAATACAGAGCCCTTACAGGACCGTGCTGAGAGATACTGCTATTCCTACCATTTTTGATTTAACCAGCCACCTCAGTAATCCACACAGCAGACATCGGAAACGCATCAAGATTTTGGTACACTGCTCTTTTCAATTTAAAATGAACTGCTAATTTAAAATGAACTATTACCTATTAATTAAACTTTTAATGAAACAAGAGAAAGTTGAGTATAGCAGCCTAATGAAACGTGTGCTTCTATAGTCTTCTGTAGTCTTTAACCTCTGTAATAAACAATACAATCACAACAGGGGTTCATTATGTTTAACAAAAATATATTTATATTTCTTTTATCTGTCTGTTGTGGAAACTCTAGTCTACATTAGCATTACGAAGCACTCAATGATATCCTTATTTATATAAAACCTATTAGTTTTTTTTTCATTATAGTGCTTTTTTTTTTTATCCCTTTTCATTCCTGTTTTTATGTTTATAGACAGATGAAGAGGTACGAAAAATCAAAGAGCGAAGACGTGAGTATTCATTACATCTCTAAGTTTATCTGTTGGATGCCAGGATTAAAAACATTTATCAAATAAAATTTTGTTTTGCCTTAATTATTTTTTTTAGTGGAGTCTTCAATAGAACAGTTTCTCTCAAAAAAGGAAAAAACTGCTGGTGAGGATGACACAGAGGTTGATGATGTACCCCAGTTGACTGCTCGTCAGAAAGAGCTCAGAGAGTTCTTAAGGTCTTTGTTTGAAGTGATTGTTTTAATAGGAAAACAAAACATCCCATTGAGTTACCAGTCAAAAGAAGAGCCGTTTATCACGAGCACATTTCAGGCGTTGCTGGAAAACCGCATTAATGCTGGCGATGAAGTTCTTAGAGCACGGTTTGAAACAGCAGCTGTTAATGAGGAATTCTGGCCAGCAGCACGGCAGAAGCAACTGCTGGATGTGTGTGAGAGATGTGTCCGCGATGAGCTTCTGCAGGAAGTACGAGAAAGCCGTTTCTTTTCGCTGGTGACTGGGGAGCTGGTGGAATTTCCAGAAGGTCAGCACATCCCAGTGTTCTTGCGTTTTGTGGACCAAAGCAACACTCTCAGGGAGGAGTTTGTAGAGTTCCTCTTGTTTGACGGAGACGAGCAGTCTATGGCCGACAAATTGGAGTCTCACATCATGAAGGAATGGGATCTGAGCATGGAACACTGCAGAGGTCAAGCACATGCAGGCTGTGGTGTCTTTGGCAGTAAGATGAAAGCCACAGCCAACCAGCTTATGGAGAAATACCCAATGGCCATGAACACACCATGTGCAACCTATGCACTTAACGTACATCTAGCTAACAGTATTCCGCTGACTGGTGTTCAAGTCGTGATGTCGGTTCTTAAAAAGACAGATGCCTTCTTTAAGGCTTCTCCACTTCTGCAGGCTGAACTAGACAGCGCCATCTCCATACTCTCTCAAGGCAACATAGAGAAAGGAGACGATCTCAAAGAGAACTGTCGTGCCACCTGGACAGAGCTGCATAATGTGTTTGAGATGGCTGTTGAGTTGTTGGAGCCACTTCTGCTCTGCATGGACAGCATACATGACAACGAAGACTTGAAATGGAATGACCAGTTCACCAGCGACGCGTATGCCATCTCTGAGGCTCTGGCTGACTTTGAGTTTGTCGTTACTCTGGTCGTAATGAAGAACGCTCTCTCGTTCACAAGAGCCTTTGGTAAAAACTTGCAAGGAGAGACTCTTGACGTGTATTTTGCGGCCAGCAGCCTCACCGCCGTCTTGCATTCTTTGCATGAGGTTCTGGACAACATTGAAGTTTACCATGAATTCTGGTTTGAGGAAGCTGTAAATCTGGCCACAGCGATGGAGATCCCAGTCAAAGTGCCCAGACTGTTCCTCAGAAAGCAACGGGCAATTGAAACAGTAGAAATACAGGCTGAGTACTTTTACAAAGAATACCTAACTCTTCCGCTCATGGAGCACATCACTCAGGAAGTGAAGGACATGTTCTCAGATAACCATATCAGGGCTCTTAAGTGCCTGTCTCTTGTTCCAGCAGTCATGGGCCAGATGAAATTTAACACGTCGGAGGAAGCCCATGCGGACATTTTCAGAAGCGATCTTCCTCAGCCGGACACACTGCCTGCAGAGCTTCACTGCTGGAGGATCAAATGGAAACACAGGGGAAAGGAAGTCAACCTGCCGTGCACCATTCATGAAACACTGCAACATTCAGATGTCAAGTTCTTCCCAAACGTCAACGCGTTCCTGAGAATTCTGGCCTCTTTACCGGTGTTGACGTTCGGGGGTCAGGGATGCACTGGACAGAAACGCCTACAGGCTTACCTTTCAGACACACCAGTGAGGCACAGGTCAAAGAGTTTGGCTGTGCTGAATATCAATTATCACGTTAAAATAGATCTAGATGAAATGGTTGAATGTTACATCAAAAGTTACCCAGAAGAAGAAAGCGATTAAAAGAATAGTGGCCTTTACAGAGACTTAACAGTGGAAGACTTCTCTGAATCACACTGTGCTTATGAGCATAGGGTAGATAAAATTATTTATATTTTTCTAACTGGTGTATATTAATTTGACATTTTGCAGGCTTAATATTTTGTGTCCAGTAGTCATTACAATGTTAAATGTATTTATACCGTTTTATCTTGTACAGACCATATGAGCCTAAGCGCATTTAATCAAATGGGTATAAATTAGCGTGTACAAATTTTACCTGTGTGAAACTGGACTAATATGTGAAAGTGAAAAAGTTAACAGTCTGAAAGATGACAAATGTTTCATTGTTTTTAATACTGTACTTCATTTCCAGTGTAAATAAATGTGACTGATTTTTAATATGGCATTCTGACGGTTCCCAGATTTCTTATATAGCTGTATTTCTGCATAAAAAGAAATTCAATTCAGTTGCTATTTGTACAGAGCTTTTAATAGACCTTGTCACAAAGCATCTTTATAGAAATTCAGATACAGATTTAGATCCCTAATGAGCAAGCCAGAAGTGACAGTGGCAAGAAACACTCCGTGAGACAACATGATGATGAAGAAACACTGAAAGGAACCAGACACGGAAATGACACAGTAAATTTAATCTGGTTAGTTGAATGTAAATGTCCACCTGTCCTTGTAGATCATTTGTGGTGAATAGACTGAATATGAACCGTGACTTTGTATCTTGACTCTGTCTCCAGTTTCCAGTCTGCTGCTCTGATGTTGCCACTAGATGGTATCGTTAGTGTTTCTCTTGTAGGATTGAAACAAAGGAACATGGGTGTGACTCATCAGCCTCCAAGGCCTCTAACCTCTTATCCAGCCTCTCTAAGACGGCGTTTCACGATTGCAGTCCGAAAGCATGGCAGTCCAGCACAGTTTGGTGAAATTCCATCTCATCTGCTAACTGTTAGGTTTAGTAAGTGTGTTAGAGCTGCAAAATGACCAAACTGTAAAACCCTTCTGCTTAGCTTAATTGGATTATGTATTCATGGATGAGTGGGAATAGATGAATGCACACACTCCAACTTTACACTGAAGGTCATGCAGGGCGTGTCAGCATTTTACATGACAATCTGACATAATGTCTAATCGAGCTTTCGGTGTTGAATTGAGCTTCACCATGTGCAGATTTTCTTCTAATGACTGCAGTACTCTGAAGATGAACACAAATCACAGACAAATGTTTTATTTATGTATATAGAAACATATAATCATTAGGAACAGGTTCAAACAGAAGAGACTGTAGTACACTTTTCTCTGCTCTAACACACTGCATTCAACTAATCGAGTTGTAACAGCAGGAAGAACACTAAAATGTGCAGGACAGGACAAGGGTTACTGCAGGACCAGGCTAGGGAACTTGTGACCTATACAAAATAACACACTGTATAGTACAATATAATTATAAAGCGAATATAAAGGCTCGTATAAAGCACTTTGCTTGCACAGATGTCAGTTTCTTTCTCATGCAGACTTTACATTTATTTCTGAAGCAAATTATTTTATTGTGTGTGTGTGTGCGCGTGTGTACATATATATATATATAGATAGATAGATAGATAGATAGATAGATAGATAAAATAATTTGCTTCAGGAATAAATGTAAAGTCTGCATGAGAAAGAAACTGACATCTGTGCAAGCAAAGTGCTTTATATATATATATATATATATATATATATATACACACAATGTATATATTTATATATATCCAGCATTTTATTAACATGAAAAAAAACAGCCCAATGCATTCCAATCCTTATAATTAATAGATGTGACTGCAATAGAAGTGCAGATCAGAATGAAGAGACAATAAACGTGCTTTTCCATGAAACTGAACAGTGTTAGACAGTCTGGGACAGGAAGTGGTTAAATTGGGGGCGTGGCCTGAGGGTGCTGCTGTCCAGCCGCAGCCGGCTGCAGGTGACGGGCGATTTTACGCAGCAATCCTCCACAGCCAGGCGGGGCTGCGCGCACACTCATCCGGCCTTTTAAACAACTATTTGGGGTTATTTCTGGTGGAACAGGCTGTGGGGAGTTAGAACCAAAAAAAATCTTTATGTGTTGGAACACTACGGCAAGATTTCACTAAGGGAAATCCATCACAACGGGAAAAGTCGCGCTCTTATCCGTTTAAAGAAGAAGAGTGGGAAAACCCCGATGCCTCATTTTTCCTGAGGAGAAGTCTCTGCTGCAGGTTTTCAGCATGGCGTGGCCCTGCATCACCCGCGCCTGCTGCATCAACCGCTTCTGGAGCGAGCTGGATAAAGCGGACATCGCCGTGCCGCTCGTCTTTACCAAGTACTCGGAAGTGGCTGAGGTGCGGCACCTCCATCCGCAACCGGGCCCGTTAGCGCAATCCCATCATCCCAGCGCGGTCGCCATAGAAACAGAACCCGCCCACACCGCGCCTCAGGAGTCGGCTACAGCTGCAGCATCTTCAGCAGCGCGCGGAGCGTCCGTCACGCGCCAGGACTTCAAAGCCTGGAGAGTCAAACCGGAACCGAGCTGCAAACCCAGGAACGAGTACCGCCCGTGCCAGACACCGTTCGATAACGAGACGCAGTACCGGAAAGATTATAAACCGTGGCCTGTTCAGAAGCGAGGAGATCACCCGTGGATCCCCAAAGTCGAGAGCAAGAGCCAGAAGCAGGAGCACGTGACCTCGGAACCGGACACGGGCGTGGAGAAGTGCGAGATCGAAGAGAGAGTAAAAGAAAAAGAAGATGGCAAAGAGGAGA
This sequence comes from Pangasius macronema, assembly GCA_037577455.1. Taxonomy (NCBI): domain Eukaryota; kingdom Metazoa; phylum Chordata; class Actinopteri; order Siluriformes; family Pangasiidae; genus Pangasius; species Pangasius macronema. Next base: position 6,280,912 of record CM074958.1, on the reverse strand, counting down.
GGAAGAAGACACCGGGGAAGAAAGAGGAGGATGCTGAGACTGGAGAGAAGAAGAAAGAGCAGAGAGCGGGGTCCAGAGGAAGATCAGTAGCAGATGCTGTAAACAGGCAGATCAAGCAGGAGGGAACCTCCGGAAGCTCCTACAGGTAAACACCAAAAGTCTCCCTGAACAGCTTTACGCTGCATCACTGCTGCATTGTTGTCATACACATGATTCAAAAATAATAGAGTTATTGCCAGTATATAGCACTTATATAGTATATACACTCCTCCCTGCCCACTTCTCACTGTGAGCGTAGGATGTGCTCCTTGCACAAAGCCCCACTGTGCACAAGCCTGTGAGGCTCTCTGGTCAAGTTGCAGAGTGAGAACCAAGCACTGGTGTATAAAAAATGTGTAATATTTCAGCACGCTCGTATACTTTGACATGCATTTTACTAGTCAGTCAAACCCGAAACCCTGACATTCAAATCATTTGTTTTGTTTCCCACCATCAGTGGTTTAAATGCCATTAATGCTCTGTTGGTTGTAATATTCAGCAAAGAATATCTTTGTAATTGCATTATCCATAATGGTTCCAGTAATTCCAACTCACAGTGCCACAATAATTAAATATATTATAGATATTATGACATTATAGTTAAAACAGGTGTCCTTGTACACTTGCAGAATTCTTAGTGTGCGCAGTACGTAGGCCTGTTCCAGTGAACAGAAACCAGTGCACTCACTTGTCGTAACTGATCTGTCACTGTCACTGTATTTCAGGAAGCTCTTGTTGTGTGATGAAAAATGACATCCTAATCGAAAAAAGGGAAGCTGTCAGATATACGAGGTTCATGGGGGAGTAATACATGATACCATAATAAGGTTACATGTTATTTTTGAGTCAAGCTCATCCAGGAACCGCACATATTTTGACAAAGTACAGTCTGCAACAATTGCTCTTGGTCTTACTGCCATGTTTCTTACTCTGGAAAGGTCAAAGTCAGAAAACATACTCTGATTACGATGTTCTTATGCAGGATGGAGTTCAAGGCGTACGCTGATGTAAAGCCGGTGAAACCCATCAAAGCCAAGTCACAGTACAAACTGGCAACGGCGGAGAAGGCTAGTTTGGAGACGAGCTACAGTGCCACTTATAAAGGAGAGCAGGCAAAACCAGAGGCCACGGATAACAAACTGCTGGAGCGCCGCAGGATACGCAGCCTGTACAATGAGCCCAGCCTTAAAGAACCCAGCAAGGTATGCAAGTAGCACAGTCAGTCCAACAGTCAGGACACCTTTAATAGCCACTGCAATATCTGGGGTGGGGGTGGTGGTGGTGGTGGGGGGTTTCACTCTGTGTAATCACTTATCATGACAGTCAATGATAGGCTGTGTAAATCTACAGACTGGGCTAGAAAGAAATCAGCCCCAGCCTCACTTCTTCACACCATAATGTGTATTTCTGGTGGTGCTTGGTTCCTCAAAGGTAAAAACTAATCCACTTTAAGACACAAAGAAATGTTGAAGCCAAGAATTAAGGCTTATATTTATGCACACTATATGGCCAAAAGATTGTGGACACCTGACCATTTACATTTACACTTACGGCATTTGGTAGATGCCCTTATCCAAAGCGAATTACAATTATCTCATTTATACAACTGAGCAGTTGAGGGTTAAGGGCCTTGCTCAGGGGCCCAGCATTAGACCATTACACCCATGTGTGCTTTTTGAACATCTCATTCAAGGTTTAGTCCCATTTTGCAGTTATAATAACCTCCACTCTTCTGGGAAGGCTTTCCACTAGATTTTGGAGTGTGGGGATTTCCAGTTCCTCCCAGGGGTCTCCAGTGGGGCTGAGGTCAGGGCTCTGAGCAGGCCACTGGCGTTCTTCTGCTCCAACCTTGGCACACCAAGTCCTCATGGACCTTGCTTTGTGCATCAGTTTGGGGAAAACCCACATATGGGTGTGGTTGTCCACAAAATTACAGTGGCCATATAGTGTACTTTTTCCTTGGTATAAATATTATATGAGAAATTATATGTGTATTGCACTGTGACTATTTTTATTACTGTATGATTAAATGGTTAAATGTCAGATGTTAAATGATTAAAGTGAGTGAAAGCCATTGTCTGAGTGAAGGGCTGCTACAGGCTCTGTGCCAAAAACCTGCTTTAAAGGTGTAGATTTGTATCTCTGTCAGATTCTTTCTGATGAAGTTACAAAGGTTCTATTATTGCTGTTGTGAAAGTCTCAGCATATCCAATAATTAGGATTTAACTATTTATAGTGGATATAAATAGGCTACACACCCCTATTAAAATTTCAGGGTTTTGTGATGTAAAAAATTAAACCAAAATAAATCATGTATGGAGTGGTGTAATACATGGGGAGTAATACGTACATAAGTTCAGCTGTTTCTGTAGGATTTTCTTGACATCTTCTTGGTTTTATCCACCTGCTGAAAACATACAGCATTTACAAGACCTCAGTGTTAAAATTTATCAATCAGGAGAGGGGTACAACAGAATTTCCAAAACATTAGATGTACCATGGAACACTGTGAAGGTCATTATCAGCAAGTGGAGGAATGGGCATCACAGTGACATTACAGAGAACAGGACGTCCCTCAATAATTGACAAAAGGGCAAGACGAAACTTAACAGAGAGGCTGCCAAGAGACCTACAGCAACATTAAAGGAACTGCAGAAATATCTGGCAAGTACTGGCAAGTACTGGTAACTCCCTATAATTTTCTAATATGCGTCACATTTCTGGGCTATGGGGTAGAGTGGAAGCCCTTTCTCACAAAAGAAAAAAAATATCCAAGCCTATTTTGCCGAAACCATGGCAAAAAAGTGTCTCATGAGACTAAGGTAGAATTTTTTGGGCATAATTCTAAAAGATATGTTTGGAGCAAAGGACAGCTTATCACCCAAAGTACGCTATATCCAAGGTGAAGCATGGTGGTGGCAGCATCGGGCTGGTGGGCTGCTTCTCTTCAACTGAGAATCATGGATATTTCTGAATACCAATCTATTTTGGCACAATACCTGCAGGCCTCTGTTAGACAACTGAATTTGATACACTCTTACCCAAAAAGACTGAGTGCTTTATTACTACAAGCAAAAGGTGCTTTAACAAAGTATAAGTTAAGGGATGTGCACACTTATGCAACCAGATCATTGTAATTTTTTTCTTTTTTTTCCTAAAATGTTTGTATTTGTTTTTCACTTGAATTTTGCTGGCTGTGACATTACGTTAAAGGTGGAAAAAAGATCCGACATATATATATATATATATATAAAACAAAAACCTGCAATTTTAACAGGGGTGTACAGACTTTTTAGATCCACTGTATTTAATTAACTAACTAGGCGTGGACTACAGTATGTAGGTCTGATATATGTGTGTAGATGTGTTTATGCAGCCCATCTTTTCATCCTCATAGGGCTGTTCAGACAGTGACAGACGTTCTGTTGTAAGTCTGTTCTAGTCAGGTGTGGGTTTTTTTTAAATGTTTCATACACAAAGCATGGAGGATACGAAGCATCTCAGCACAGCACACCAACACCATGGCTGAGATGATTAGACCTTTCACTGTGGGTCAAATTCAATCCCTCCGCAAATGTGACAACATAAAACTGGTTACAGTGGCTAAATATCCAGCTTATGCTTTATACACCGTTTTATACACAAAACTAAAAGAACTGATCGATGAATAAATGAGTCAGTTTATTCCTTCCTTGGTGGATGGATAGATAGATTGATTATTTTAATACTAGGTGGTTGGATGGATGTATGGATGAATGGTAAAGTATGCAGATGGATGGTTTTAGCAGTAGTCAACTTAGATATAATGGCTCACTGATATGAATGTGCAAGTAGTAATGTGTGCTGTCAAATTTGATCCAAATTAGTATCAGTACTCATGCGGGAGGATTGAATGCACACTTTATGAATGCTCAGCTTTACAGTTGTAACACCACTCTTTATTTGCACGGCACAAAAGCAACATTCACTACGAATGGGCCCTATTTTCCTACTTTTAATGCAAATGACTAGCGCAAGAAACAATTAAGCACATTCACACAACTTTAATAATTCACATCTAAAAAAGAGATGTTATTTACAGAGTTACTACTACTGATCAGTACCACTTTTCTGTAGTAGTTAATTAATTCTTACAGATATTATCCCGCAATTTTCTTTCCGATATTTTTCATATTAGTTTGCAGTACAGCCAGTCTCTCTTGCGATGAAAATGTCATCTGCAAATGCATGTTGAAATAGGGCCCTGTACCCAAACTAAAATGACTGCCATTTCTACACTAACAAGAGAATAATGATTTTAAAAGAACTATTCTGTGTGGATTTTTGTGTTTACTCCACATTTACAGCCATCTCCGGAATTAATGGCACCCTTGGTAAAGATGGGTAAAAAGGGTTAAGAAAATTGTTTTTGTGGGTAATTAATTAAACCATGGATTCATTCATTTATTAATTTCCTTTTGCTTTTCCTGGTTGGGATCATTGTGCCAGCAAGCTGAGATTGTCAGCCCAGACTTCTATACCCCTAGCCACAGATTCCAGCTTCTCCTGGGGATCCCCAGACAGTCCTAAGCCATTTGCAAGATTTATTATAATATCTCCAGTGGGTCCTGGGTCTGCCCCAGGGTCTCCATACAGTGGGGCATGTCTGATCCTTGCAAGGTGCCTGAACCAACCCAACTGTCTACTCTTGATTTGGAGGAAGAGCAGCTCTATTCTTAGGCTCTCCCGAATTACTGGGCTCCTCACCCTATCACAGAGAGTAAACCTAGCAACCCGACAACCATCTGTAGCTGCGTCTTTCAGTCACTACTCGTAGCTCATGACCATAGGTGAGGATAGGGTTATAGATTAAGACATACCCAAAACAGTTTTGTTATGGGGCTCCTAAGTGGCATAACTGAAGAGTGTTTGCCCTTCGAGGCGATACTCTGGGGGAATATCTTGAATCTTCTGGGATCCAAGATGGAAGTCCTGACTATGCCACAGCCATCTGTGGCCACAGCCAAGGCTCCCTGGGTGGGAAGGGTGATATACTCTCTCTCTCACTTGTCAATCACAGTGACTCATGGGCATCTGTGTGCTCAGGTGTCTGGGAGAGGGCAGATAGTGCTTTCCTCTGAGTGTGATACATGTGATGAGCATTAGGTGGAAAAGATGCAGTTGGCTGGCTTCACATCTTGGAGGGCGCATGTGTTAGCTTTCGCCCTCCCTGGTTGGTAGTTGTCCTAAGAACTGGTCGATTTTTCCACATCCTGAGTAGGACCTGCAATGTTCCCACAAAGGACTCCCACATAATTGCTGACTTTCGTGACATCAGTAACTTCATTGTACTCTAGCTGCAATTAAAGCACTATCAGATAATGTATTCAGTTAAATCCCAGTAGTCTATGTTCTGTGAACGTGCAGCTGATCTGCAACTCTCTATGTTCAGTTGAGACAAAAATAGTTTATTGGCAACAAACACACGCTGGATTTAGTGTAAAAAGAAGGATGGTTATACAGATAAGAACCTAATCCCCATGGTTAAGTATGGTGGACGTTCTGTGATATGGGGCTGATTTTGCTCCAGAGGCTCTAGAACCCTTGTTAGGATACATGGCATCATGGACTCCATGATGTTCCAAGAGATTTTAAATGAGAATGGCTGCCTCGACCAGGACAATGACCACAGATTCAAGCTTTTGACATGACCATCCCACTCCCATGACCTATATCCCTAGTTAAAACCTGTGTGGTGAGATGCAGAGGAGAGTCCACAAGACAAGATGTAGGACCCTTGGAGGATCTGGAGAGATTCTGTACTGAGGAGTCATCTCAGATTCCTTGCCCTGTATTCTCCAGTCTGATCAAACGTTATAGGAGAAGACTTAGTGGCAAAGGAAGGTTGCACATACCATTAAAAATGAGAAGACACAGGCATGACAATGATTGTGGCACATGTAGTTTTGGTAAATATATATATTTATATACACTCCTGAACAAAATCTTAAGATCGGGGGAAACATTTCGCACTGGTGGATCATAACCAGGTTGTAAGAACTGCTTCAAAATGTCAAAAGAAGAAAAAGGAGCAAGAGAGAAAAAA
>CM074958.1:6262564-6274688 GCA_037577455.1 Pangasius macronema | reverse complement strand
GTGTAAAGCTGCTTTGAGGCAATGACATTGTAAAAAAGCGCTATACAAATAAACTGAATTGAATTGAATTGAAATTGCTCATTAGGGATAAATTCACATATTTACAATATATTTTTTGAATCCATTTATTTCTGTATATCTGCTTTGTTACCATTGTTAAAAGCGCTAACAATGCTTTTTTAAGCATTGTTAATAAGCGCTACAAATAAAATTGAATTTAATTGAATCTAGGTGAGGTGCAAATACACAGTTTGATAGAAAAAAATTACCATTTAAGTATAAAGTTTTAATTGTTTTAATAAAGCAGTCATCAAATCCAAATTTCTTGGGAGCAGAAAAAATAAACCGGTCCTCAACAGTATCAAAGGCCTTATGGAAGTCCAAGAAAAGGATGAAGATCCCATCTGAGTATAGATGAGGATAAACAACAAGATCTAAAACATAGCAAATATAGGAGCTAAAATTTTATAATCATTATTAAGCAAGCAATTGGCTGCCAATTGTCTAAAAATAAGGTTTGGGTATTAAGGAAATAGACCTTGTGTAAGGGTGAGTGTGAGTTTTTAATTTTCTATACTTTGTAAAAAAAAAAAGTATAAACCCTAAAAAGGATTTATAAAATTCTTAAGTTATCCATCCAAACAAGGGGATTTATTAAACATAAGCTCCCCACTAGCATGTAGAACTTCCTCTATACATATAGGACTGTCACAGTGTTCTTTTTGGTCTTCACTTACAAATTTAGTATTAGTAAGCCTATCTAAGAAATCAGAGGCATCCCTTCATCAAATCTTGACTCATAAAGGGAACTATAAAAAGTCAAACAGTAATCTGCAACATTCTTGGGTCAAGTGTCATTGTACTATTGTGCAAAATTGTATTTGTTTTTGTGGAGAATTTTTCTAATTAAAAAAAAATATGCTGAATTTTGTTCACCCTTTTTTAACCATCTCTGTCTAGATCTAATGATGGCTCCCTCTGCTTTTCTTTTATGAATGTCATCTAACTGGCATTGAAGTGTGATCAACTCAAGTTTTTTGCTGTCTGAAAAACTCTGAGAGTACTCTGATCTCTCTTTAGAAACTATATTCTCCTCTTCAAGTCTTCTGGCTTTAGATACATTCCTGAACAAAATCTTAAGACCGGGGGAAACATTCCAAGTATTCGCATTTTGCACTGGTGTATCAAAACCAGGTTGTAAGAATTGCTTCAAAATGTCAAAAGAAGAAAAAGGAGCAAGAGACAGAAAAACAGAGATTGGCAATTTATTGAAAACTGCATTTAAACTCAAACAGGCTGTTCATCAGCTGATCAAAAGTTTAAGACCACAGCCCAAAAATACCCACAACAGAACTAAAAGTGTCAAAAAAAGGACTCAGTAGTGAGTAGCTCCATCGTTCTTGGTGATAACTTTAAACACTTGTTTCGGCATGCTTGATGCAACTGTTTCCAAGAGGCTGGTGGGAACGTTGCTCCATATGGTGAAGATGGCTTCACAAAGGGAATCCATGGTCTGGAACTGACGTCCGTTTTTGTAAACTTCCCTTGCCATCCATTCCCAAACATTCTCAAGGTGATTTAGATCAGGGGAACACGCAGGATGGTCCAAGAGTGCAACGTTGTTTTCCTGGAAGAAGTCCTTCATCAGGCGGGTGTTGTGAACTGCAGCATTGTCCTGCTGAAAGACCCCATCATTACCACACAGACGAAGGCCCTCAGTCAAGAGGGATGCCTGCTGCAACATGTCCACATAGTCAGCCGCAGTTTGACGCCCCTGCACAACCTGAAGCTCCATTTTCCCATTGAAAGAAAAAGCACCCCAGATGGAACCTCCTCCACTGTGCCACGTAGAAAACATCTCCAATGGGATCTCCTTGTCATGCCAGTATCGTTGGAAGTCATCAGGACCATCCAGGTTAATTTTTTTCTCAAGAATAAGACTTTCCTCCATCTTTCAATGTCCCATGTTTGGTGCTCCCTTGCAAATTCCAAATGGGTGAGTTTGTGGTGTGGGAGGAGACATGGCTTTCAAAGACATTTTTTGTTCTTTAAGCCCTTCTCTCACAGACGTCTTATGGTTATTGGGCTGCAGTCAGCATCAATAAGTGCCTTAATTTGGGTTGAGGATCGGCCTGTGTCTTCACAGACAGCCCGTCGGATCCTCCGGCTCAGTGCAGGTGAAATTCTTTTGGGTCTACCACTTGATTTTTTTGTCCCATAACNTCTCTCGCAGATGCCGTCTTATGGTTATTGGGCTGCAGTCAGCATCAGTAAGGGCTTTAATTTGGGTCGAGGATCGGTCTGTGTGTTCACGGACAGCCCGTCAGATCCTCTGGCTCAGTGCAGTGCAGTCTGGCTTTTGCCAACAGTGTGACTGTCTGAAGGACAATGGCATTAAAGCCATATTTTTGCACATATTTTAATTTTTAAAGGCTATGGTCTTAAACTTTTGATCAGCTGATGACCAGCCTGTTTGAGTTTAAATACAGTTAAATTGCCTACTCTCTATTTTTTGTCTCTTGCTCTTGTTTCTTCTTTTGGCATTTTGAAGAAGTGCTTACAACCTNTTACAACCTGGTTATGATCCACCAGCGCGAAGTGTGAATACTTGTAATATTTTCCCTGGTCTTAAGATTTTGTTCAGAGTGTATAATATATATATTAGGATGAGATTCAGCTAATTAAACACAAGGTAGAAGTGTGTGCTGGGCTGTTTTAAATCTCAATCCCGCCTATTCCCACAATTTTTGTTTGTACCTGACTGTGATATTTTCTAATGAATTTAGTTGGTTCTATTACCCAAAACATAAGCAACTTTGTCATTTCAGCTCCAACAAAACTTAGCCTGACCAGAATAAATAAGTTACTGAATGAATGAATACAATCATGTCCAGTTTGCATTCATGTTAATGAACGTGACTTTTCTTGGTCCCGCAAGGTTATATCTGACCGCCTGCACCCGCCTGCACATGACGGTAAAACTTGCCTGCTCTTGTGATGTTTTTGGTCCCATAGAATCCCAGTCCCAGTGCACACCTCTAACATAAAGATACTTTTATAACCCTTTTTATCTTTAACAATGGATTTTTAGTTAGTTTTTTTTTTGTTTGTTTTGTTTTGTTTTTTTGTGGTGCAAACATACAAGTATGTGATCACATTACAAAGATGTTTATAGAAGAAAAAAACAACTTGCTTGTATTTAATTTGGAAGGCATAGTGCATGTAATATGCATAAATATTACCTAAATATAAATATATTACACATGCAATATGTGGTTATTAATTAAGCTATTACTTCCAGATATATTTGTATTTAGAGCTGATGTGCAAAATATCTGATTATTTTTTTACATTTTTTTTTTGTACTTGTAGCCAGAGAAGCCCAGTGTGTCCCACTCCAAACCCAAAAAGACGACAAGCCATAGTAAAACAGCAAGTAAAGCTAAAGCAAGGCCGAACACTGGAACCCAACCTTCCAAGAAGAAAAGCTCTGTGAGCAAGCTGGAGTTAAAGCCAGACGGAGGAGTCACCAAGAAAAGTAAAGAAATGATTAACAGACTGGCTGAGGGAAAAGAATAGATGCAATAGATGTGTGTGAATCTGGGTGAAAGGGGTCTGCGCTCTTCTGCTAGAAGACTCACTTTTATTTAAGCCCAATTTCAGTCTTTTAGGCTTTCAAGTATGGATTGTGGATTGGGATTTGACAGCTTGCTTTGCCTTGAATGTGCCATCATTGCATAATCCATAATGATCTCCAATCTTTTTACACAAGCCTTAAGCTTTATTGCATGAAAGTTGCCCTTACCATAACTATGTGATTAGAAATGTACTATTAGAAATTTGTAGTTATAATCACTGGGCTTTGATCACGTGACATTTTTTCAAACAATTATCACACACCCCAACTGGATTTAAATCACATATAATATGTATTGATTAGAGGTATTAGTTGAACTGCACATATATCAGGCTCCTAGTAGTTTCCTTCCCAGCATCCCACTGACTAATTATTGAAATGGTATTTCATATAAGCGAGTACATCAACAAACACTAACAATGAGCCAGATTAATTATAGCTTTTAGCACATGATAAAATGATTAGTGCATGCACTTCCACGATCATAATTCATTGCCCAGTGCACTGCTTTTTCATCATGTCATCTAAAGTGCTGCTGAAAACATTAACAAATCAGGCCCATAGTCTTTCAGGATACACGTGAAGACAAAATAAATGAGTGTTATAAAATACATACGTCACTGTTTTCAGACCTTTCCCTTCTTATGTATGTGAGTCTCAAACAGCCTCGCTGTGTGTTTGTGTCCTTATAGTGTGGAACATTAATCCCTTAAAACTGAATTCTCAAAAGGGTCGACGTGCCAGTGTGATCTGCTGTGTGTTCTGCTATGTAATGAGAAGAAAACAACTCTTTTAGGCTTAAAGCTGCCTGCTATAGTTAGTTAAGCTGTATGGGAGAATGCTGCTAACCGCACCACTGTTTGGTCTTTTAAGGAACATGATATATGAAGCCATTTCTGTTGAGACTGTCATAAAAATGTCTGAAAGACTCTTACAGGTGGACGCATGGCTTTAGTACGAGTATTCATTTTTGATATATGTTGTTCTGTCATTATCAGCCCGGCCATGTAAGTCACAGGTTGGGAGAACCTGCAGATTTCTTGGCACATCACTCTTGCTGGACTGTCCTCCAAACATGCTGTGTACACTTCACTGGGTGCTATCTTTAAGCTGTGCTGTCCATTTGAGAATATGGTGCCTGAACACACCACCTGATATCACTGCGACTGCAATGTATTTGTATGTGTGATGTTCTTGTGGTGTTCGCTTGCCTTGAATAAACTCACTAAAGCAGTGTCTTTGGTATATTCGCTTATTTGATTTTAAACCCTTACATGCTATACGCCCACTGGTGAGTTCAGAATTACATCCCTGCGTCTTAGCGGTTGCTAATTAATGTGATTTAAGATGAACGATTATCTTTGAGGTGGAATCCAGTCCAAGCATACAGCTGAGTCATTGAAGATTAAGGACCCAATAGTGGCTTTCTAGCAGATTTTGAGATTTGACTTCACAACATTCAAGTCAGTAGCACAACAACAACCTAAACTACTGAATGCTTAACTGTCATTTCAACCTCAAATAACCCAAGGGTTACAGAGAAATGAATCCCACTGACACTTCACTGTACGGGAATAATATCGCATTATGAAAACATGTCAAAGGTTTCTTACTCTGTGCATATTAACACACACATATTCAGGAGAGCAAACACAGCCTTTTACTGTAAATCTAACCGGGGTATTTTGAGTAAATTAAGTATACTTTCTTTTTTTTTAGGTTTTATAATAATCAGGTTTTCCTTTCACTTACACAAAGCTCACCACAGGAAAGAGACTGTCTCGATGTTTATACAGAGTTTGGATGAAAAATGAGAAGCAAAACTGCATCATATGATTTGGAATATTATATATCATATCTTTTTAGAAACAAATGACATGTCAAAAAGCCCCGTTTGACTTAAAGTCAATTTACTATAGATTAAACTGATCCTACCTGCTCATTTATAACAAGAAGCCAGGAATCAGATGATCAATGAAAACTACATCATGAAGGAATTGAGCTTGTTCCTCAAACGTCTGACCATCAGTTCAGTTTTTAAATATTTAGCTTTCTTGCTATTAGTACAACAAAATCCCCAATGGATAATACATTTCTACAATCCTCAGTGTATATCATGTAGATTATCTACAAGTTTATATCATATTTTTTAAGAAGCATGGCTTACCCTTCTGCCAAAACATTTGTATTGACGTTTGATCATTTGTGACAACAAGTTTAATACTTTGGGACACATTCAATTGGGATACTTATTTACTTTCATACTCAAAGACATTTAAAATGTTATTTATATAAAGCATACGTATTTACGACATCATGAATAACTTCAAATTCATCATCGACATATTCTAATATTATACGAACACAGCTCAGTAAAACTGATTGCATATTAAGATGTTGGGTGAAGTCACATTCTATCATTCATTTCTGACAGCAATAACAGGGTTTTTCAACCAAAATCTTAAATATATTTTCCTACCTATTCTGTATGAACAGATTAATATTAAAGTAAACATCACAGGAAACACACCACTAAAATATAAGTAACAATTTATCATTTGTTTCTTGCAGGATGGAAAAAAAAACCCATCAACACAGTACACTAATAAAAAATCTCTGCAAACTGTTTTCCCTATGCACTCTCTCTCTCTCTCTCGCTCTCTCTCGCTCTCTCTCGTCTCCTTGGTGCCATTATAATTTGCAATAAATGCATGGTGGTTAGGGTTGGGTTATAAAACGGCAAGAATAGATTACATTAATGTTAATGTGTTTTACTTCACTGGAAAACCTCTTTACAACTGTCCCAGTTAGCCAGAAACCATGTTTGGTAATTTGGGATATATTAAAAATGATTCAATTATATGTACATGATTTGTACATTATTTTGTTACAGTGGTACATCCATCCACACTCTGTACCGCTTATCCTACACAGGGCTGTGGGGAGCCTGGAGCCTATCCCAGGGATCTCAGGGTACAAGGCGGGGGACACCCTGGACAGGGTGCCGATCCATTGCAGGACACAATCTGGAAATGCCAGTTAGCCTAAAACACAGATCCTTGGACTGGGGAGGAAACTGGAGTACCCAGAGGAAACTCCTGAAGCACAAGAAGCACATACAAGCACCACACACACATACACACACACACACGGCAGAGGTGGGACTTGAGCCCCTAACTGTGGAGGTGTGAGGCAAACATACGAACCACTAAGCCATCATACCCCCTGAATTTTATAACCTTATTACAAACAACTAGCCAAAGCATTTATTTTTCCTACCTCAACTTTTTTTTTTTTACTTCTAGATGCTGACCACACCCCCTTATATGATGTCACATGAATTAAGTCATGTTACTGCTATCAAGCAGTTCCACTGCAGTGACTTATCAGGCCAGAAAAAAACCCCTGCTGAATTATATTGTCTTCTGACGTCCAAAAATGAACAAAAATTTAAAAATACACCTGTGAAAATGTTGAAAACAAGGACATCTTGTGGCCAGTTTAAAAACTGCACCTCTGGAAAAATCATAATTTTGAGGTTTCTATCTAGATTATTAATCAGAGTGATTCTAAAGGGCACATTAAAGATGTTAGATGAGTTAAAGATGTGCTGCATTTTGCTCTCATACACCTGATTAAACTAATCAGCTCCAGGACCAGGGGTGGCATTTGGGAATCTGTGTGCGTATAACTTGCCTTTAACTTATTTAGATTTTAAAAATCCTGTACTGTTTCTCTATTAACTTATTTATCACTACAAACGAGGCACTCAAGGGAAAGCCAACACCAAACGTTCCCTCACAAGATGGCGATCCGAAGCCAAACGCCAGAGGAAACCCTGCCGTCTTTAACTGTATTGTCTCTAGACCTTTTCCATTCTGTACATTGTATAAACCAAGGTCGGGGAGGAAAGACTCTTATTTTGTTTTCTCGCCCGATGACATAATCAAACTGCGACTGAAAAACTAATTCGTTTCCCAAATCGCTCGCGACTGTCTAAATAAGTGGACTACATGAGGTAGAGAGTAATGACATTTATACACTCTACATAGTGCACTACTTATCCAAATCAAGGGCAGTTGAGATTCAGACATTATCCCGCGCCCAAGCTCACTTTTAAGGGATGTGTTACAGTGTACACAAGACTTCAGTTGCTTCAGTTGATTTTAAACTTGGTCCTTATTTTTTTTTTGAATGTTTATAACTCAGTGCGGCAACAGTAAGTATTTAATTTGTCTAGTCAGCTAATATCTGGTTAGACTTTTAGCAGTGAACTAAGAGTTAAGCAGAACCAAGAGTGAGCTAAAAAATACTGGCGTATTTAATTATCTGTCGCAGAGTGTGTTATTATAACCAGAGCTGCAACATGTCAGTGTGGTGAATAGAAATATAAAAATGTTTGACTTGTTATTAGCTGTTGTAATGCGGTGAACAGATCTTCAGCTCCCTCACTGCTGGCTAGCAAGCTCAGTTAGCTCAGTTAGCTCAGTTCTGGATGTAGACAATCCGGATGTAGATTTCTGTTAAAGCAAGGAGACATGAGGAAGAAACCTTGAGAGTCAAAAGGGAACTCATCCACTTCTGGCTGACACCAGACTGTGGGATTATAAATCATTACTCTTACACAACTGTAGCTGTACTATAAAGTCAGGCAGTACTGACTGTGTTGAACAGATGTGGAGTGTGAGCATATTCTGAACTACAGCAGCACTTCTTAGGTACAAGTCTACAAGGTGAGATTGTCCACTGAAGCGAGAGTGAGTCTTGAGTATAAACTGATCTTGAGAAGTGCAGATCTTTAGAGTGTCCATGTGGGAGCATCCACAGCAGTAGAAGGTGAGTCAGAAATGCAGAAAGCTCCAAGCAGAAGTAAGAGCATGAGGATGAATCAGGGATGTCTGGAGGATGAGGGGACCCACAGCAGTAGAAGTGTGTCAGGATCTGGAACCGGTATCACAGGGTGACCTGTAGCCTGGCCACCTCACAGCTCCAGGATCGCTGGAGTGTGGTCTTTTTGGGGTTGTGGCTTAGTGGTTAGCACTGTTGCCTCACACCTCCGGGGATGGGGGTTCGAATCCCATCCTTTGTGTGCAGAGTTTGGGTTTCCTCTGGGTACTCCAGTTTCCTTCCAGTCCAATCTGTACGCAACATCCGACTAACTGTAGAGATTTAACAGGCACACACACACTAACACGGGATACTACCTAATCGTGGTCGTCTAGGGTGTCCCCTTCCTTGTGCCCCGAGTCCCCTGGGATAGGCTTCAGGCTCCCTCACGACCCTGTGTATGTAATGGCCAGGCCGTTCATTTCTGTTATACTTTCTTAGAATTTGCCTTATTTGTAGCAGATGAGCAAAACCTATGGCCAAAAGTTGACACCTGACCATCACACCCATATGTGGGCTTTGTCCAAGCTGTTGCCACAACGTAGGAAAGAACACTATTGTGTGTAGGAGCCTTACAGTTTCCCTTCACTGAATGATTTGTAAGGTTTGTAAGGTCGTATTGTTACGCTTGAGGAACTTCTGTAGCAAACTGTTCCGACTTCACCTGCTTCTCGAGCGTCCTGCACAGAGCCGTGACCTGAACCCCACTGAACACCTTTGGGGTGAATTGGAACACCGACTGAACCCCAGACCTCCTCAGGCGAGATCAGTGTCTGACCTCACTAATGCTCTTGTGGCTGAAATGAATGAGTACAAATCCCCAAATCTAGTGGAAAGCCTTCTCTGAAGAATGACGGTTATTTTAACAGCAAAGGGAAACTAAATCTGGAATGGGATGTTCAAAAAGCACATATGATTGTGATGGTCGGATGTCCACAGACTTTTGGTCATATATAATGTCCCATGCCTAGAAAATCTTTGAGTTGTTGCCTCATTACTAAGTTACCTCATGCCTCTTTAGGGGACCATGGCGAAAAAAAGAAATCTCTCCAATATGGTGATTACATGCGAATGGGCCTCGTGTACTTTTAAGGGACGGAGTATGGAGGAGCTGAGTGATCACATGTCTTTACATCTGAAGGAGCATCTTGGGGACGGGGACCCCATGGAGGAGCTTGGTAAGTCCTTTAAAATCAAGAAATGCCACAGAAAGTGCTTCTTGGTTAGTAAACCTACCATATACAGTTTGCTCCATAAGTACATTGGCAGTGACACAATTTTTGTAAGTTTGACTCTACACCACCACAATGGATCTGAAATGAAGCAATCAAGATGTGACTGAAGTGTAGACTTTCAGCTTTAATTTAAGGAGTTTAACAAAAACATTTTGCATTAACCTTTTAGGAAACTTTTTAGCCATTTTTTCAGAGTCCCTTCATTTTCACAGGCTCAAAAGTAATTACACAAACTAACATAATTATAAATATTGGGATTATTTTTAGTACTTGGATGCATTAGGACTTCAGACCTTGGGTACCTGTAGTGGATTACGACTCAAAGGAGGGAGTTCTACGAAACGGTCCGGAAATGAGCATTTCAGTTGCTGCTTGTTAGTGGGTCTTCAGCGAGTGAACAGCATGCTCAATTGTGTTGAGGTCAGGTGACTGACTTGGTCATTTGAGAACATTAAATTTGATTGCTTTAAGAAGTTCTTGGGTTGCTTTCATGGTACGTTTTGGGTTGTTATCCATCGGTACCGTGAAACGCCGTCCTATCAGTTTTACAGCATTTGACTGAATCTGAGTAGAAAGTATAGCTCTATATACAAAATTCATCCTGCTACTTTCATCAGCAGTTGTTCCAGAACTGGACTTTTTTTTTTTTTTAAGATGTTTTCTAGCAAAGTCTAATCTGACCTTTCTGTTCTTGAGTGTTACCAGTGGTTTACATCTTGAAGTAAACCGTCTGTATTTACATTCATGAAGGTGCCTGTTGATTATAGACTTTGGCATGTGATACCTTTTTGAGAGTGTTCCTGACTTGGCTAGATGTTGTGAAGGGGTTTTTCTTCTCCAAGGAATTCTGTGATCCTCCACTTTAGTTGTCTTCCGTGGTCTTCCAGGCTTTTTGTGTTGCACAGCTCACCAGTGCATTCCTTCTTTTTAAGAATGTACCAAATTGCTGTCTCTCTGATAGGTCTGTTTTATTTTTTGAGCCTAATGATGGCCTCCTTCACTTGCGTCAACACCTCTTTGGACCGCATATTGAGAGTTCCCATGAACAGCCACCAAATGCAAATTCAACACTTGGAATCAATGTGCAGTTTATCAGCCATTCTTCATACCATCTAGCAGTAAAACAGGAGCACCACACTAAGACGTTATTACTTAGGTGGTTTTTCATTTTTCGTACAGCAGTGACTCTTACTGGGTGGTGTGTGTGGTGTATTAGCGATGTGTCTAATGAATCAGTAGTGTTGGTTTTTATTGTTGCACTGCAACGACTGAGCTATTGGGTGTTTAAATGCTATCTTAGTGGCCGCATCAACACACCCTCTTGATGTTCCATCTTTCAGGTGTGCAACTCATTTATGTTCGATTTGTTTTTAATCGTCCCCTAGCCCTTCATCAGTGCTCAGTTCCTGACCACAGCATCACAGTTGGCACAGTTTTGGCTGTGTGTGCCAGCTTATTCACTGATGCCAGATTATCCAGGATCCCTGCAATTAGACTATTATTACGTACACATAAAACGGCCATGGGAGGTGGAATCGTTGGCTGAAAGTGCTAATTGTATGATTGAACAAGTAGAGAGGTAGCCTGGGACCCAAGGCACCTGGAAGTGTAACCGCTAAAGCCAGTGATACTGTATTTAATGTGGTTAGTGTGTAAGCAAATGCTGAGTAATCAGCTCAGAACAGAAGCACTTTACACTGAAATGTGTGTTTGCTCATATTTACAATCCACATATTACATCATGGACGGAATGTAAAAGATAGTCTAATTAGCCGACAACAACACAACAAGGAACATAACAATTCCTATTACAGAAATATTTCTGATCAACAACTGCAATACATCCTTACAAGAGCGGAATTAGTGGGTGCATGTCTCTTCTGTCTCATCTTTCACTACTCTTAACAGCTTGAGACAGCCCTGAAGGACTCGCCCATTAAAGGTGCAATAGTCAATTTTTTTTTATTCCTTACTAGTACATATAACCTGGAAGATATGTAGAATATGGAAAAAAAACAACAACAATGGATTAAGTCCTAGTAAATGTGCAATAAGTTGCTGAGAAAAACCTGTTTGGAAAGTGGACCTCTGGACTGGAATGCTTGTTTGTATTTGGACGCTCCTTCTATTATTCAGTTTTCAATTCAGTTTTATTTGTCTAGCGCTTTTAACAATGGACATGGTCACAAAGCAGTTTACAGAAATAAATGGATTAACAAAAATTCAAATATTTATAATATATTTTATCACTGTGAATTTATCCCTAATGAGCAAGCCAGTGGCGACGTTGGCGAGGAAAAACTCCCTGAGATGATATGAGGAAGAAACCTTGAGAGGAACCAGGCTCAAAAGGGAACCCATCCTC
>CM074958.1:6242796-6262464 GCA_037577455.1 Pangasius macronema | reverse complement strand
GAGAGAAAGAGATGGAGAGAGAGGAAGAGAATGTTAGATAAGCTTTGTCCTCTGGTGGTTAAGCACAATATACTTTGCATGCACCCTGGGACATAAGGCAGCCAGCCACTCCACCGTCGACAAATTTATTATTCATTTTACAGACACTCTACAGGCCACTGTAGATCCTGGGGGCAGCGCTTCGTGAACATGGGCAGGAATCATTCAAATGTCAAACCCAAATAACCATTAGAGACCTAATTTTGAAGAAAAAAAGATTTATCTTACCTTATGCACCTTTAAGAGCACTCTTAACGTACAAAAAAAAACGTTTGGCTTTTTGGCTTAAGTAAAGGAGTAGAGTTGTAAGAATTATTCATCACAGGTCTCATGCATGCATATTTGTACTCTGATCGCTCTCTGATCAACAGAATAAAAAGGGAGAACTCAAGCAGGAGGTTTTTAAATTTCAGACTCGCGTGAAGTGCCCTGTTGTAAAATTTTGTAACAATATCTGCAATAACTCTCATTCACATTATTGGACATGTACGAAGTGTTCACAGGAGTGCAGCACTACTTATTCCAAAGTGCTGGATTAGCAAGCTTCTTGCTATAGTTTAGTTTTTCATTTGAGATCATAAATAAAAAGTAAAGCAATTTGACTCTCTCTGGTTTTTGTCCCACTGTGTCCTGCATTTCCATTTCTGCCAAGAAGTTAACGTTCTTGGCTAGAAACGTCTCAGAAGACATGTTTATATCCTCTATACAAAAAAAAAAATTTCTTGTCCCGCTGTGTCCTGCATTTCCATTTCAGCCAAGAAGTTAAAATTCTTGGCCAGAAAAATCTCAGAACACGTTTCCTTCGTTTGCTTTAAGTGTTGCATGATGTTTTCTCTCTTTCAGATGATTATCAGTGTCTGTGGCAGGGCTGTGAGTTCCTGGCTATGGGAAGTCCTAATGAGCTCATTGCACATGCGCACTTCCATAACTTCCACAGCAAGCTGAAGTTCATCGGGACTCAGTTGCTCCAGTCGCACCCTGAGCTTCCCAGCTGCACTCAGGATCTGCACAGCAACAACCTGGTCACAGACATCTCGGAAGGATTCGTGTGTCAGTGGGAACACTGTGATGTTAGTATAATTAACTTCAACACACGTACACCTGTTTATCCTTCTCATTAAGAGTTCTGAAATGGGATGAACAGCACGCCTGGTTACGTACTCGAGCAAATCGGTTGCTTTCTCTTCCGGCAGAGTTCTTTTAACAATCCAGAGTGGTTTTACCGCCATGTGGACATGCACGCACACTGCACGGAGTTACAGCCGCTCCCTGATCAACAGCAGGCTCTCTTCTGCAGCTGGAAAGGTAATGTGCAAGTCTCTGAGAAGTAAACATGGATAATATTTGATTATGTTTGCCTTGTTATACGTTAACTGAGGTTTGGTACATTCCAGGCTGTGATGCCTTCTTTAAGATCAAGTATCGTCTGCGCGAGCACCTGCGCAGTCACACTCAGGAGCGTCTGGTGGCCTGTCCAACCTGCGGCTGCATGTTCTCCAGCAACACGAAGTTCTTCGATCACATTCAGAGACAGGCCGAGCCAGAGGGTCAGTAATTAAAGTATACAGGCCATTCCACATTTGGGTAGCCCTTGTAACTCTTCAAAGTTCATTTATTTTAAAATCATTTTCACCATTCAATTTAAGAAAACATGCATTTAACCAATCCAATAAGGTGTTCTCTCATCTCAGGCAACAATATCTCATTTTTATCTCAAGTTTCTTTGCTGTCAGTTGCTGCGTTTTGCTCTTAATTAAGATACTAAACAGGGCAGTCATGGTGTATATATAACCTAATGGTTAGAGAGTCGGACTTGTAACCCGAAGGTGAACCTGAAGGTGGTGGGTTTGAGTCTCGGGTCCGGCAGGNCAAGGCACCGATCCCCCAACTGCTCCCCGGGCGCCGCAGCTAAAAAGGCTGCCCACTGCTCCGGGTGTGTGTTCACGAGTGTGCATGTGTGTGTGTTCACTACTGTGTGTTTGCACTTGGATGGGTTAAACGCAGAGCACAAATTCCGAGTAGGGGTCACCATACGTCACTTCAGTTCACTTCAAATACACAAAATGTAGTTAACCAGCATCTATGCTAAAGGACGTTGTAATGATTTACTTAAAAAAATATTATTGTTATTATTATTATTTACTTCAGTCACAATATCAGTTAAAATAAAGAAATGGATTACTTTTCTTCTTCCCGTGATCTTCAGGAAATTGAAACAGTGAAACCTCTTGTTGAAGATTTGACTTGTGGAAGATTTCATAGGGGTGAAAATGTTGTGGAACTAAAATGTAAATTTTTCTAATCTATAATGGATGCTTCATGGAAAATTATGTTTCAAGCATGAAATGTTAAAATTATAAGTAAAAATAATAAGATTTAGATACAGCTATAATGTATAAAATATATTATATAATATATAATATATTTTAGTAAAGTTATTTATCTGAAACATGCACGTAGATTTTTGACATCCACTACTTTTTACTTTTTTTTTTATTTTATTTTATTTTTTATTGTTTTGATATTAATGTGCTGGTTGCACGATAATCTTCTGTTTCAGATTCTCTTACATGTGCCCATTGTGACAAAGGCTTTGCTAACGAGAGACTGCTGAGAGACCACGTTCGGCAGCACGGTGTGTTCCCAGGGCATGTTCACCTTCGGTTTATATCGTGTTTCGTACTCTTTCTCAGTGATTAAAGTAACAGCATATAGGCTTACGGGGTTTTTGGAGATATCTTTGGTAGAAATATGGTATTGCACACCTCGAGATTAAACAATGGTGCTTCCAGCCACATAGATTAACCTGATGATTGAACATGGCAGGTCAGTACATTCTTAATAAGAACTCAGATATAAAAAAAACTGAAGATATAATTATCTCCCGCTGTTATTATAGCCTCCGTGGTATTGCAGAAGTGTTGTGTAATCACATGCAAGTGTTAGGTCTGTTGCTTGTCTGGGTAGTAATAGGTGGAAGTGATGAATTGTGCAGAGCAGTGTTACTCCAGGACCAGAAATGAGAACCGCTATATTAAAACATTGCAGTGAAATTAAAAACGAGTTTATATGGGCATTCCTTGTATGAACTCGTGTCCTTTTTGTTAATTTTTTCAGTGAATCACATAAAGTGTCCACTCTGTGACATGACGTGTACATCCCTCTCCACCCTGAAGATCCACATCAAATTCCGCCACTGTGACGAGCGCCCATTCCCCTGTGACTTCTGTGAGAGCAGGTAGCCGATTCTGTTCAGCTTCTTCCCACGTCTCGCATTTCTTATTCTATAAAGTTAAAAAAAAAAGAGCAGGACTGGAGTGAAAATGCATTTTGCTCCTCAGCTTCAAGAATCAGCATGATCTGCGGAAGCACATGGAGACGCACAACGAAGGAGCAGCTTACCACTGCACGGTGGAGGGTTGCGGTTACTCTTCTCGCATGGCTCACACCATGAAACAGCACTATAAAAGAGTGCATGAGGTCAGCCAGCAGGGGGCGCCATGTGCACGCATCCCAAAGTTTTCTGCCATTTCTCATGCCAGAAGTTTAGTCTTTTTATGCGGCTTGTTATTACTGTTCCAGCAGGGGAACATGGTGTCCAGGTATAAATGTCATCTGTGTGACAAGAACTTTTCATGGTGTTACACGCTGACCCTTCACCTGAGAAAGAAACATCAGCTCAAATGGCCGTCAGGACATTCCCGGTTCAGGTATGCTGCACATGATTGTTGTATGCCTCAGCTGTTTGTAAATTTCAGGGGTATTCTACTAAAATTTGTGAAGGTCAAGTTACATCATAATTCCTTGCTTACAAAGGTCCTGATAAATAACTAACCTGACTGAATGGTGACAACAGTTACCTTTTAATGCTATAAATAAATTTGAAGTGGCTATATTTTGTTTTGAAGTGGCACCTCACGTTACCATCTCCCAGCACCCCAGACTGAACAGATGACACACATCTGTTGAAAGTAATGCAGGGAGAATGAATGTATACTCCTGTGTCCATTCATATTGAAATAGGCTGTTTTTCTTGTTGACGGTTTTTTTTAAGCAAGTCATGTCATCAGTTTGCTAATCAGTCCAAAGTTAATAAAATGAAAACTCTATGACTGTCTGAAAACTCTCCCCTTTCTGAATATTTCTAGCCCAATGGCTGTATGTATGAGTAGACAACATGGCACCAGTGACTCCCTTTATGTGGTTTTGAAGCCTAAATTTGGTTGTATTGAAAGCTGCCATTTTGACTGAGTTTGCACAGTAGGTCAAAATTGGATCCAAAGCATAAGCAGTACACATTAACGATCAGACCGGAGGTCCACCTCTCAGCCCCACGTATTGGTCATTCTTCATGCTGGGGACACACACGTGCAAGTGTGTGGGCTAAAACAGCAGGAGACCACATCAGGTTCCACTCCTGTCAGCCAAGAACAGGAATCTGAGGCTATCATGGGCACAGACTCACCCAAACTGGACAGCTGAAGAGTAGAAAAATAAAATCACCTGGTCTTTTTCCAGTCTTCAGCTGTCCAGTTTGGGTGTAGCCTATCCACCTCAAGGTTGGATGTGTTGTGTGTTCTGAGATTCTTTTCTGCTCACCACGGTTGTAAAGAGTGCTTATTTGAGTTACTATAGACTTCCTGTCAGCTCAGACCAGTCTGGTNGAAAATCCCAGGAGATCAGCAGTTTCTGAAAGACTCAAACCAGCCCATCTGGCACCAACAACCATGCCATGGTTAAATTCACAGAGATCTCACTTCTTCATCCTTTCTGTTGTTTGATGCGAACATTAACTGAAGCTCCTGACCTGTAGCTGCATGACTTTATACATTGTGCTACTGCCACCTGATTGGCTGATTAGATAACTGCATGAATGAGCAGGTGTACAGATGTTCCTGTTAAAGCGGACTGGATGTGTTTGTGTAGCCCTGTCTGACAAGACTCGTCTGTCAGCTCTGATACTTTAGTTACTTAGTTTGCTCCACTGAGATGCTTTCTTGGTCTGCATCTGGACCGCTGTCTGCCAGCCGATGACTCCTAGTTTACTGAATATTCAATTTATAATAAAAAATATTAAATAAAAACATCCCCATTCACATTGTGTAATCTTTATGTGGTAATAAATCTTATAATTTTGTTCTCTAGCTGAGTAATAACCTGTTTTTGATGAGCAGGTATAAAGAAGATGAGGACGGCTACCTGCGCCTGAACATGGTTCGCTTTGAGACTGTAGAGGTGACAGAAGAGCTGATAAAGAACATGGCAGAAAAACGCACCCCTCGCAAGCTCTCAGGCTCGAGCGCTCAGACTAAGAGACCAGCGCTACAAGCAGAGAGCGCGAATGACGTTCCCACACCGTCTCCCTACCCCTCGTCTTCATCCTCCTCCTCGTCCTCCTCTTCTATGACAGTGCTCGTGAATGACGACAGTGGTGCGTTAAAGGACAGAGCACCAGTGTACTGTATACTGAGCACAGTGACCGAGATGAACGGGGATCAGGAGGACACGGCAGACTCGGGGGTGGAGTCAGGGGCAGTGAGAGCTCTGGCTGCTGTGGCTCGAGGGCTGGGTATGGATGTCGTGTGAGGAGGAATTACATACGCAAAACACTGCAAACCACCATTACTGTTATACTGCACCTGATTTACACAAGGAAATAAAAAAAAACCTGGATTTTTGTTAACAGGTTAGCAATGTTAGGGTAAAATGTTCCTCTTTAAATGCTCTTTGTTAAATTTAATTTTATAAGGATGTTTCGGCTTGGAAATGCTAAATTTGATTTTATAATAATTAATGTTTCAGCTTGGGAAATAATCTCTGGTTTTCCTGTTTACATCAATCTGCATTGTAAGTCATTTTGCAGTTGTTTTAGCTGATACATTGTTTTTACAGGTTTTACATAGCGTTTATTATACTTGTAAACAAATGTTTCTGTTTTAGAGAAATTGAACATGTAGTCAGTTTCCATTTGCTGACAACACTATTTATTTGTCTTTAATTTTGTTGTAACTTTTACGACCGTCTAATGTTGTTTACTTTAGGCAATATTAATTGAACAATAAAATAAATGAGCCTCTTTTTCTTAAAATTCTTTTTAATTTTTTCACAAAAAATGATGGGCCAGTTTCCTGGTAATGAATTGAGTAGCGGAAGTTGGGAGAGAAAAAAAAGAATCACCACTGACACTGCAATTAAATGGAAATCTAGACTTAATCTGGATCCAGGCAACAGCCCAGATGCTTTTGCCCCTGTACATTTCCATATTTAAAACGTATTTGACATGAAGTGCTTGGCTCGGCCTCAGTGAGGCCCTCATTATGTCCCACTCATGGCGCCTCGACATTTCTGTCTGCCAGTGGCGTAGTCCGTCTGGGAGAAGGGGGCCGCATGGGCATTCCGTGCAGCAGAGGGGGCGGAGGGGCATGGATGTAGCCTGCAGGAGGCAGAGCCTTGCTCAGAGTGCCGTAGGGGGCAGCGTGAGGCAGTGCCAGGCGCGGGAACAGCGGGTTGGCGTAGGGTGCGGGCAGGAGACCGGGATGTGCCAGCTGGGTCTCGAGGGTGGCGTGGTGGTGCAGTGCCAGCAGGCGGCTCCTCTCGCTCTCCTCACGCAGCAGTGCCAGGCGATGGCGCTCCTCCAGCTGGCACCTCTGCTGCTGTTCCAGTGCCAGCGGGTGGAGGAGCGGCTCGCGTGGGTAAACACGCTGCAGTGGGTCGCCCCTCAGCAGCAGCTCCTTGGCAACAGGGTCTTTTTGAGATATGTCCAGACCACGGCTCATACACCGAATTGGATCCCAATGCTGGGGAGAGTATGGAAATCGCTCCGCACCAGACAGTGGGTTCATCCCAACAAGGGGCGTCATTAAGCGAGTCCTTTCCAGGCCATGTGGAAATCCCGTCATTCCTAGAGGAACAGGAATTGATGACATGGGCAAAGGTTGCATGCCTGGGGTTCTTCGGTCTTGCACTGGTTTCTCCAAGATTTTAGAAGGTGGTCTGATTTCAGGAGAGTCCTGATTCTCTCTCCTCTCCTCCTTTACTTTAACATGGACACTCTTTACACTCTCAGCTTCCAGTCTACTCCTCTTTGCATCTGGCTCCCACTGTGATCCGTCGCTGCTGCGCCTCTCAACTCGAATCCTTTGTTGCTGTGGGGACAAAGTGTCCTCAGAAGTAGCCTTCTCCTCTGTAGGACGCTGGTCACCCTTAGCAGTTTTCTCCTTCTTCTCTTGCTGGCTGTCCTTGTGCCTCTGATCCTCTGTCTCTCCACTCTGAGTAGGGGGTTCCTGGGATTGTACTCGTTCTCTGGCTCTGTCCTTGTCTTTTGGCTCAGGAGTGTCTCTTGAAGACTGTACTGTTTGCTTATGACTCTGTGGGCTTGTGGTAGCAGGTGACAGGTGTCTCACATTTAACTTCTCTTTTGTGTCCCTGCAAAAAAGGAGGTAAAGCAATATAGGCAAACTGTAAATATGTGTGGGTCAAAGTCTCTTCATTTTACAAAACACTATTTATATGCATAAATCTTATTTATTACTGCACTCTTTTTCTCTGTCTCAAAAGTGCAGACAGGAAACAAATGAAAAACACTTTATGGCCAAAGGTTTGTGGACACCTGATCATCACTCCCAATTGCAGGTCTTCCCCAAACTGTACACAATTGCAGGATGCCTTTGTATGCTGTAGCTTTACAATTTCCCTGCAGTGGAGCTAAGAGGTCCAAACATGGTCCATAATGACAGTGAACCTGTCCACAAAGCGAAGCCCAAGAAGCCATGGTTTTTCAAAGGTAGGAGTGGAAGAACCTGAGTGGCCTGCACAGAGCCCTGACCTTAACCCCACTGAGCACCTTTTGGGATGAACGGGAACGCCGACTGTGCCCCAGGCCTTCTCACCCGACATCAGCGCCTGACCTCACTAATGGTCTTGTGCTTGAATGGGATAATCCCTACAGCCACGCTCCACAATCTAGTGTAAAGCCTTCCCAGAATAGTAGAGATTATTATAAGTGATGTTTATATTTAGTTAAGGGGAACTAAATCTGGAATGGGATGTTCAACAAGCATGTGCGAGTGCCTTTGGTGTCCATTCCCATTATAGAGAATAGATAAATAGCAAGAAAAAAATAATTTCAGACCTTTCATGTTCTTCTTTGTTAAGTACAAAGTCTCTCTTGTCCATTACTCTTTCGAGTTCAGGGGGCTGGGGCCAAGCAGGGGGTGTAGGGAAAGAGGAGGGTGTCTGCTGCAGCCTGTTCCAGGGCTCCTGAGGTCCTGCTGAGGATGGAGCTGCTTTACTGTCTTTACTGCCGTGTGCAGAGCTTGGTGCTATTTGGAGAAAATATTGAGTATCTTTAGATTCAATTTTTCTACTTTACATTTTACAACACCCAAAAAAGGCCTTTATAAAGAAGAATCAAACCTCCAAAAAAAAAGCAGGTTTTGATTACTTACTTATAGTGGGATTTCCAAGCCCTCCGAACGCTGTGGAGCTTAGTATTCCCAAACCTCCAAACACTGGTGGCTTGCTCAGAGGGTCTACAAAGGCAAAACAATACGACGCTTTAATGTGTGTTTACAATGATTCCTGAGAATTACACAATAATCATATGGGAACCCAGTCTTACCATGATGAGAGGGGGGTGTGTGGAGATTGGTGTGAGGATGAGGTAAGTATCCATAGGGAGAGACCGAAGGGTGTGTGGAACCTGATCATAGAAACACTTGTCAAAATGGACTAAAAATAATTTTGTTCTATCATCATTATTATATATATTTACTATAAATATTATATTTTAATATTTTGACTATATAATTTTCCATGTCTGGAGCACTGAACATTTTGGGCAGTAGAGGAGTGATCCTGAGTAATGTTGTATGTAGAAATGTTGCACAGCTAATGTGAAAATTATGTTATAAACTTATTAGATCTCCACTAAATACTGTTATACAGTAAATGTCCATTATTGCTTGTCTGCTCTCGTGTCACTGCGTATAACAGGACCCCATGACTTACCAGCACTGGAAAAGATGGTGGAAGGGCGGGGTAAGTCACGCGGTTGCTGGATCATTCCTAAGAGGCCTGAACCAGAAGGTCGACTCAGGAACTCTGGCTTCAACCCAAAGTCTAGCTTGTGTGGCTCATTTTGCATCTGCTTCTGAAATGCACACAGACAAGAAAGGAGCTTAGCGTTCTAGTAGCAATGACAGAAGCCCAAGATCAGTGATCTGGTAAACACAGATGGAGAAAGGCGGAAGGGACAATAGTGCCCAAAACAAACATAATAAGAGTCATGCTACCGTGCCAGTGTTTGATCTGCTAACATACCTTTATTTTCTGCTGATGGTGGTACACCTGCCATGCAATGTGCACATGCATCGCACACCATTTCCCTGGCTTCTGTAAAAAAAAAACAAAAAAAACAAACAGGGAAATTACTGTAATTCCGATTTGTACAGATGGCTGAATAAAGCTTAATCTGTGGGACATGGTGTAGCTCTTACCTTTGGTGTAGGACACGCTGAGTCTAACAACTGGAAAAGAATGAGCAGAAACAATATTTACTCAGTGTCCACCTGTGTACTTTAATTTACTTCGTTGCAATTATCCAAATGTTCCTTGACATACACATTACACTGTGCAAATAGTAAGTTTATTCATTTCAATGTGTACTCAGACCAGAAAGTATGACGATCAGTTAAGTTATGTGACGAGCCAGTTTCACAGCCGTGTGTTATAACTGCATGTTGAAGCTATAATTAGATGCACCGTAATATTAATCCGAAAGCTTACTCTGGATTCCTTCTGTATGAGTGGACGAGGCATTGCCCCCGGACCAGGAACTACATCAAGCGGGTTGGAGGCCTATTGTAACAAATCACAAGTCACAAAAAGCATACTGTATAAAGGAATACTAAATACTAAAATATTTGAAATTCTATATACGTATATTTCTTCCAAACTTGATTCTTTTAATATTTTATAAGCACTACCAAAGTTAAATATAGCTAAACCTAATTTTGAGCAAAATGATCTTCTTATATTTGAAAAAGAAGATAAGTTGAGTTGGTGTGTGTGTGTGTGTGTGTGTGTGCGTGTGTGTGGAGCTGCAGTACCTTGGGCTGGAAGGCTCCCTGCAGAGAGCTGAATATCCCTGTTGGGGGCACCATGGGAGACATTCCCGGCATTACTGAAGGATATGACTGGAGTAACTGTAAAAGATGATGGGATAATGGATCATTAGTCCATGAGGTGAGTGAGAATGCGGTTTTTCATCAAAGATCCACAAATGCTGTTTAGAAAGATTCGGAGGGATTAATGAACGTGAAAATGCACTGGTCTAGTCATGATTGAAAAGCCGCTACATGCAGAATGAAAAGCGTTCGACGTACGTTGTGCCTGTGAAACGAGTCGACCTTTGGTGGGTATTTGTCAAACTGGAGAGAAAGGAAGAAAATGTTACTTTACAGACAGAAGAGATTCAACCCAAAGTATTTGTCATAAACATGCAACAGCAAATACGCTAGAGCGTCACTATTACGGATCTACTAACGATGGTCACACTAGTCCTCCGGCGAAACCGGTTTAAGTGTTACATTTACACATGTGACCATTAGGAGAATGAAAAGCAGCATCGTTAACTCATCCTCACATGTCTGGTGGTTGTACGCACCAGGGGTGCTACAGGGCCCGGCAGGATGGCCGGATGAGGGAAAGGAGTGAAGGTGTGCTGGTGTGTGTGTTGGTGTGTGTGCTGGTGCTGGTGCTGGTGGAACTCGGTGCGCAGGTACGACGGAGCAGCCAGAGGAGTTCCTCTATCCACATTCTGGGAGGCCAGGAAGCGTGAGTTCAGCTCTTGGCGCAGCAGGTCCTGCTCTGTAATTTCAACAGTAATGCACACTTGGCTTACACAAAGGCAAGATTTCCCAAATATTCAAATATCTGGTGTCTAGAACACATAAAGGAAAGCATGCAGTGATGTACCTGTGTAGGGACCTGCAGGAGAAGAGCCAGGCACGGCTAGAGCATTTCCTGTTAGGAGTGGAGGAGGAGCTAAGGCTGCAGTTGGAGAAAACATGGTGCAATCCTGCTGATCCCAGGAGCACAGGGACCTTTATATGACAGCTTTTACTTGGAAGGTTCTCGTGCACAGTTAGTGTGCCGAGATGTTTTTTTTTTTTCTGTGCCTTCTTTTCCTACCAGGAAAGAGGACTGAACTTTAGTCTTCTTCTCGTAAAATCTCCAAACCCAATTTCGTCTGGACTTGTATTGGTAGTATCATTAACATCACTGAGATCTGCAAGAGACAAAATGAAAAATCTCATCAGCGAAAAACATTTTACAACTGTCAACGTGACTTTACTGAAGTTTCAGAATTTATCCCCCTTCGTAGTGTTTACTGCACATCTCTGTGGACTAGTACTGGAACAAAAATACACCCAGTGTAGTCAGACTACATTATGGACGATAACCTAATTTAGGATGAGGCCACTAATAATCCACTAATTTCATTTGATAGCATGTTGTTCCAAGAAAGGACGTTAGTATAATGCTATCTGTTTAATGTTGTTAAACAGGGCAGAGCACGCTGCAGTATCGCAGCCAGGACAAAAGCATCAGAGAGTAGGGTATGGCAGGGAGGGCCATGTCATTTGAAAGAGCTAATAAAACAGGGGTTAAGGAAAATAAAAGCGAGCCTTTCTGCTTTTATTGCAGCACCTTTTCCATGACATTACGCTGCCGTGCTCTTTTAATTCTGCTGCACTCAAAGTAAACCTAGCATTTAATGGCTAATGTTGGTGTCACTCTGACATTTACTGGACCTTCCCAGGGGAGCGGCAATAGTGAATGCAAATGGGGCGGAGGCCTGAAATCCCAGGAGGATTGCCGATGTATACAACCTGCAATTACCTCTTTTTGAATGCCACTCATGCACATGAAGATAAGCAGTAAATCTCTTTTGTGTAGGGCTGTCAATTCGGGCCTTTTTCCCCCCTGGAGCCTGTTGTATCTAGAGTGAAAGGTCTTTTGAGAGGTCCATAATGGATGGTTAGGCTCTCTTAGAGTAAAGCTCCTTTTGGGAAGCACCAGGGGTCCATGGAGGAGGGAGTAGTAGGAACAGCTTATTCCTCCTCTGCAGAGCATCGCTTCTCCCCGGTGAACGGTTTGTATTGAGCGGGGTGATGCAACCACAGGGGGGGTGAGCATGGTAACGCCAGGAAGAACAGCAGACAAGAGCACTGCTGCCTCAAGGAACATGCCTTTGTGCTACAAAGCACTTGAGATATAGACCACAAAATAATCTTCAGTGCACCTTTGTGTAATTGTGGAGCTGGTGGATTTGTGGCGTTATCGCTGCGTTTAATACAAGAACTGATTGAACAGATAAAGAAATTATTAAACATTGTTCTATTTTGGCACTCTTACCTATAAATATGGTTTAATTAAACCTAATCAGAGTTTTTATAAAGACATTTTCAAAACGTATGGCATTTACTTACTACATTTTAAGCTAACACCATGCAGTTTTTTTTTCTTTGTTTACAATCCATTTAAACCTTTGACATTCAATTCTACGCCTTCATTTCTGCACCAAGCAGTGCGACTGAAATATTACTCCAACCCTTTTAGTGATTTAGAAAATTCCAAGCTGCCACTTTCCCTTACTGAAATTCCTGATTGTGACTCTAAGTGCTTATTTCCAGTTTGAGTCATGGTACATTAATGTTCCTTTGATGCAGGTTAGGTATTAGGGTTAAGCTTCTCAAGCTATCAGCACACCAGCAAATGTGTCTTCCTATTTCAATCGGCACCTCTCTTGTCCAAGCGCTTTTTGTCATTCATCAACCCCATTACTGAGCTAAACCTCCCAGGCATGCTGAGTCTAAATGGCCTAATCCCTCCAATCACACAAAGGTGAGATTAGCTGAAGGTTAAATACTCTTGTTCTCTACATTTTTGTCCTGCTCAGAGTGACAGGAAAATCTTGTGAAGGAGCCACTGGAAGATGTTTGTGTGTACACAAAAGAAAAGATGGAGGATTCAGGAATGATTTGAGGTAAGCTTGCGGAAAGACAGAGAGGAAAGTCAGAAAGTGTTTACGCTGGCAATGGCAGACAAGGGACAGCCTGTAAATTCTACCGCAACATGGTGGTTTGTAGAGAGCGCCGCCTGAGTGCAACTGACAAATGACCGAAACAGAGAAACAGTTGTTCTTGCACACTGATAGTTTCTCACATTGCTTTTAGTTTAGCTGTGAATGAGTCCCAGTCAGCTAAAGGGGCATCTGCTCCATAACTGTGCTCACAAATACAGCAACATTTGCCCAACGTTTGAGTATCACACAACGTTACTACATTCCAGCGCAACAGACAATTATTCAATATAATAACTTCCCAGCATTTCATTTTCGAGCAATACAATAACCTTTGATCTACGTTTCAAAATATTTCGAGAACAGGAGGAAATAAACCGAAAGGTGAAGAGGAGAATGTGTTATGAGACACACTGGGTTTTTAATTTTGTCAAATCAACAGCTTTGAGTCCTCCACAGGTATCCAGTGCAACGCAACCTTTACATCTTTGCAGATCTGCCGCTTTAAGTGCGGAAAGTCTGCAGTCTAGCTGGAGTGTAACGAGCTGAGTTAATGAAATTTCCCTCCAGTGGATTTCTATGGCTCTCAAAAAAGGCACCAGGGAGCTCTTTCTGTATACTCTACTTCTGTCTGAAAGTTCACTGTCTGTGGTGTAGGGTAACACACAGTCTAAGCGAAGACTTCCCTTATCTCTCTCTCTCTCTCTCTCTCTCTCTCTCTCTCTCTCTCTCTCTCTCTGGCAAGCAAACACACTCCCCCCAACACTAAGCCTGTTTGATGATGAATGCACCACAGAACATTACTAACATCAATCGCTATATAAAAGGCACTGACTTCTTCCACACTATATAGAATGTTTTCAATAAGAACATTTCTAACGTCATCTTCAACAAGCTTGCACTGTAGTTATTAAGAGACTTACATGTAATTACAGTCTCAAACCTTACGTGTAGACCTGAGATAACTCTGGCAGCATTCAATAAAACACACTGTGTTATTTGAGCAAGACAGCCCTGGCATCGAAGATAATCCCGTTCTCAACGTACCGTGTAAGACAGAAGACTTTGAAAAGAGCACATGAATTGCGGTAAGTAAATCGGTCCATGCCAGGAAATAGGTGAGTGCGCTGGCATTGAGCTCTTCCATTATTTAGCGGTCAGGTTTCTCTCAGTTAGAGATTAGCGGCAGTGATGTAGGGCGGGCATGCACACAATAGCTGTCAATGCCTCTGGGATGTGTCGTGCCGCCTGCTTCCTAGAAACCAATCCCCCTAGCACGCTAGTATAACAATCTGCAGCCCAGAGGACCCCAGGGACTCCCTCCACTCCTTCCCTATAATGGATGGCTTTAAAGAATGACCTTACAAATGAGAAAGGGCTGGGCCGCCTCCACAGGGCCAACATGACGAGCTGCTGCAGTTGCGGCTCTAACGTGTGTGTGTGTGTGGGATCTTAACGCTCGTAAGTTAGGTGGTCAAAGTATTTATTTGAGCCGCGCTGAAAGCTCCCGAACGGGCAGCTGTCTTGCTGATCTCTCAACAGAGTCCACCTTGGCTGCACACCATCCCTCCCTCCCCTCCACTCATGCCTGGCTCAGCTCAGGTTACCACGAGAACAATGTGAACCCTGTACAGGCTCTCCAGTCTCTCAGGATCCGTCTGTACTAACATTCATACCTATGTCTCTGCTGGACTGCGAATTAATATATCATGCAGTGGCCTTGGATGGGTTATTTCCTATGCATCATCTATGAGCCAGTTGCAATTAAGTCTGCACTTAAAGCTCTGCCTTCCTGGCCTGGCAACAGAAAGCTTTTGTGAGCAATCCCTAATATATGAATTAAAAATAGATGTGATTCTAGAGATGTGGTTTTAAAAAAAAAAATGCATTTGTGGCTTTGTGCCATGGGCCACAGCGTTTTCTTTTTTCAGTGTTGTTTTTGAAAAGGCTACAGTACCCACCAAGTGAAATTGAAAACATATATATATCCCAGGTTACACATTCAAACATAACAGTTTTACTGCTGTACATATTTGCAGCAATTCCAGTATGAGTAGGCCATTCATAGCTTTTAAATGAGGTTTGACATTCCACTGCATGTTGGTTTTTCCGCATTAAGAGCTCTGGCTATGAATCTGCGCAGGCCAAATGCCTCACTTTCTTGGAATGTCTCACAATAGTTCTTGGAAAATTTCGAGCCCTGAATGTGCAGGAAATGGATTTTGTATCAAAAAGCTTTCAGCCATATTTTTTAACAGGCGCTTCAAAAGTCCTCTGCTAAGACTTTCTGTTGACAAAGTAATAAAATAAAAGTAGAATACACAAGCAGCTACAATCGGGCTGCAATAACATTTCCACTCCTAAAGCAGTAGATCATGTAGAAACCTTCGTGCGCCTATGTGATTGTGTACATTCTGGGATGTGCTTTTAATAAACGTAGATCACAGGAGTTACTAAGGTGCAAAAACCTTCGGCCGTGGCCGGTTGCAACACAATGTGAGCAATACCGAGGCTGGGGCCAAAAACAGTTCCACAAATAGCTGCTCTAGTTATTCCAGGCAGTGACAAGGTAAGACTTCTGCGCTGAGGGAAGCTGTCAGCATTTGACAGCTGGGTTTCAGCCAAGTGGATGAGCTGCAGTTTAGCTCCGCTGGGACCTTATCTTACTTTAAATGGCACCTCAGGAGAAGCAACATACCAACAGCACAGGCACATATCCCATATCAACAACATACTAATGTAACTAGGCCATCCCCAGCCAGGGCATGAACCCATGACTTTTAAAACTTTTAAGGCTTACATGCTTTAGAGATCAGTGCTATCAGTCACAGAGAGACTAACATTGCACAGTTACGCTGTTACAGTGGCTGCGCCATGTGATATTAGATATCATAAACTGGGGATAATCAAACTGGAGTCATATAACTTTGGCAGTAAATGTTACATCATGCAAGACTATATTTGAGAAGGTTATCTATAGATCGCTGTTTTAAACTTGCTAATCGTCACAGCTGTCTTATTAAAGTGGATTTCAAGAACTACTTGGAGGAAAATCGCCTGTAATTGTACCAAGTGCCCTTTAACTCAAGTGCACTACGATGGCCCATAGGCTTTGCAAGACACAGATGTGCCATATGATGCAACTGGATATATCTATGAAAAAATAAATAAATAAATAAATCACTTTCCAGTCAGTCTGGGTTCTGCCTCCAATTTTAGAATGTGCACAGTGGCATTCAGTCACAAGGAAGGGCTTTAATGCCTCACGCCTCTGAGGCGTCATTCGCTAAAGGAAGGTATCCACAGCTACTAGCATTTCATTTGGAGCCCTGGCTCAGCAGGTTGACGATCACCCCCGACCCTGGAATCCCAGCAGGCCTTGCCATCGGTGTTTGGGGTCACAAGCCAGGCTTTGGTTCCTGCTGACATATGTGCTAGACAGCACCTTTTCTAAGGCACCGTCTCTAATTTAAAGACCTAAATACCATTAACTAACACTGGAGACCGTATAACCATAATCTTTTTACGTTCTTAAGTGCTTCGGTTTTTGCAGTCTTAAAGGGCAAAGGCAACACCAGGCGAATGTTAATGTATTACATCAGTGGTCGTACTTTACCTCTTATGACTGTCTATTAAATGCATTTTAGTAACTGCATTTATCAAAATGTCATGAGTAACAGTCTCTGTAACCTTCAATACGCTGACATGATTCATGGTAATGGTCCTGTCTTCCAATCCAATTATTTTCCCGATTACTAGCACACACTTGGCTCACCAAATACACTTCCTTAAGTTATCAGGACACTAATTGGTTAACAAGATATTGCATTTTGCAGTCTTCTCCTTGGTCCTTGGGGATTTCTCACCATGCCATCTGCTCAGAGCTAATAGGAGATATAACGTTTCTCTATTTCAGCAGCACTCAGGCATACAATAACATTACAGATCTGAGATGTTTCGAGTCGAATGGAGTGAAGTCTGGCGTCTGAGTTTGGTTCTTCTTTAGTCAGAGCAAGAATCCACACGTTTAATGTACTTTGAGAGACTGTCTTGAATAAGCTATCTGGTGAATAATCAATCTAATGGAAACACTGTTAAAGCAATGTCACATCACTAGGCCTTGTTTCATAAGCTACAGGAATATTAAATATCTCCATAAAACACATCACAGCTCCTAAGCAGCTCCATGTTTACAGCTTTTACTGAGGGCTCAGGGCCTCATAAATTACACTGAAAAGAACATCCTGAAAGGAACGGGGTAAATGATTGCGCTCAGTCAACTAGTGCGTTTATTTACGGCTAAATCTCAGCTCAGCTCTGTCCTTGGTTAAGAAGAATCAAAAGAACTCACCATGATGAGAGACTACTTAAAATGACCTTGCCATTAATGGATGTTCATGATATAGCAGGGCTCCTGTGTGCTAGGTGAAAATCTCTGCTAATACCGACTGCAAAGATTATGACAATTTTAGGTAATTGGGTTTTTGGGATATTTTAAGCCAATTTGTGTTGAGTTTGTGTGGATTTCTTTACTCTCAGAAGCAAAGGGAGGTTTTTTTTCCCCTTAACATTGCAAAATTCAAGACAAAACTAATGAACAGATCAGTAAGTTCACATATTACTGTACTATACTGCATGTCACACAGTGAAATCCAAACCATGTCCTGTCTGGGAAATAAACAGGGGTGAGTTGTAGTTTTATAACATCTTTAGAAACGTGTACGTGGAAATATATTAAAACTATAATAAAACTCAAAGCAGGTCATGACCTGCGTGTCTCGGTTAAATCAGTAAAACACGAGCCATTAGATTAGACACTGTTTTCTATTGCATCCACTGTGCAAGGTGCACTTCACTAACATATCTGGCTTTCTCTGGTGTTTATAACACACGTTATTACCAAAGACTCACGTCAAAACATCTCACTTCATACATACATACATATATATATATATATATACAAAGAGAGAGAGCAATAACAGCATACTGTCAGGTGAAAACAATAAATACATAAATACATGTGTAGGTTGAGAATCAAAGGACATATCTATAGGTTCCTCTTTTTATTATTATTATTATTATTATTATTATTAGGACAATTCAGTGTTTATTGGTTAGTAGGTAGACAGCGTTTTGAGCACTTGACCTGTCAGGTAGACTGAAGGAGATGTGCAGGTCTGATGTTAGCTATGAAACCTGTTTCTTTCAGCATTATTCCTTTCAGAATCAAATGAACCGAGCAGGACTGTTTCGATACTAAAATGCCGATGTATTACCGTCTAGTTTGTGAGACTTGACTGAAGCCATTTTGATGTTTACTTACCCAGTTCACAGCCAAAACACTACAAAGAGGAACATGACGTTCCGGCTGGTCCTCCTCAGCGTTATAATCCACAAACACACAACAAATTCCAACAAAGTAGAGATTTATTCTCTATCCTTCTTCAGTATCTTCCCGTGTGTGTGTGTGTGTGCGTGTGTGTGAGTGTGTTTCAGGCGAATTGACTCTAGCTAGCCCACGTAACCGCGAGTGGAGAAAGAAAGTTGGTGTGGTGTGAAGGACAAAAGAAGCCGCTCAGAAGTCGAAGAGTTTCCGCAGAGCTACGAGACCGTTAAACGACTTTTCCCCCTCGTTTATTCCTCGGATTTACGAGGACATTGTGGCCGGAAAACGGCGTTTATCACCACGTCCATCGTGAAGAAAGCTCGTATCCATTTTATAAAACAAAACAAAACAAAAAAAAAATCCCTGGAGTGGCGCAGAGTCGGTTCTCTCTCAGCTCGCTCACTAGTGAAACAGATTAAATCCGGATCCGCTGAAGAAGCAGCAGCAGCAGCAGCGCGTGAGGCCGCCCTTCTTTTACGCGAGGGCGCGCGTGCGCGTGCGTCCAACACTCGAGGAAGCGCGTTTCCCGCCGAAGCGCGTCACCGCCAGGCAGGTAGGCTGCACGCGGACGAACGATCGGTCGGTGAAAAACGAGTGCTGTTCTGCACTTCCGTCTCGATCTCCACCCTCAGCAGTGCTCTTCCCTCCCTTCCTCTTTCACTCCCTCCCTCTTTCACTCCGTCCCTCCGCCCAGCAGGGTGCAGGCAGCGCACTACACCGAGCAGCACAGCAGACACCTGCTCCGAGTCATGCCCTTTATCCCTCGACTAACACACACACACACACACACACACACATTTGTCTTACTTGCCTATCCTTGCTTTGACGTGCAGCTAATTAACACTATGTCCACACCTGAATCTAACCCCAACCCTAACCAAAAGGAAGCAGTTTGACTTGTAAGGACCAAGCAGAAGTCCCCACAAGGTCAAAACTGTCGGATATTCCTCTCCTTGTGGTGACATTTGGTCCCCACCAATATATAAAAACATGGCCACACACAGCTACACAGACAGGTTTGTAGACTGGGTCTGTCCTCTTTAATTAGAGGGAGGTGATGGCCTGAGGGGAGTGTGCACAGGCTCAGTATGGTGATGAGGATGTTCTCGTTCACACAGAAAAGAGACCTCTCAGTCAAGTGACACGGCGTCACACT
>CM074958.1:6231012-6242696 GCA_037577455.1 Pangasius macronema | reverse complement strand
AGGCTCAGTATGGTGATGAGGATGTTCTCGTTCACACAGAAAAGAGACCTCTCAGTCAAGTGACACGGCGTCACACTATAATAGGATGAGTAGCCTATATAAACCCCTATATAACTCCTATATAAACCCCTATATAACTCCTATATAAACCCCCATATAACCCCTATATAAACCCCTATATAACTCCTATATAAACCCCTATATAACTCCTATGCAACCCTTATATAACCCCTAGATAAACCCCTATACATCTCCTATATAAACCCCTATATAACTCCCATATAAACCCCTATATAACTTCTATATAAACTCCTACATAACTCCTATATAGCTGCTCTTTCTTCTCACTGCAGTACGGCATGTGATGGTGGCTTCAGGCTGAAAAGGGCATTTCAGAAATATATATATATATAAATGAAGTTGCAGTTATAGCTTTTTTATAAATAGTAGTTGTAGCTTTTTTATAAATTTCTTTTGGACTTGAGGTGTAACCTTGAAGACGCGAGACCACTCGTCTATGCAGAACTGCTGAAACTCCTCCTGAATGGGCAAATCTCATCAAGATCAGGCCACAAGTTCTGGACTTCATCCTACTACACTTTGCATATAAAAACACAAAGTAGGCCATGATCACACAATATCCCCCCTGTTTCTCCACAGGGAAATGTGCCTGTGGTCAAATAACATCTAACCAAAAAAAGGCCGTAGGTGAAGATTAAAGGCAAGCTGCATGCGCAGCAGTTTGCCCACGGCTTCTCGTCCCTAACGGCGCCCCTCTCAGAGCAGAAGAGAGATGGCGGAGGACTTCAAAGCCCTCAGGCTGTCCAGGCCAGCAGGGAGGTCCCTCCCTCTCTCTCTTTCAGGCCCTGTGGGGGTGTCTAATTGCATCTCGCCAAGGCCCTGAACAGAGCGAGGCCTTGTTGGAGGCGCCGTGGTCTCTCCCGCTGAGACGGGGGCTGTTATTCGCGACTCCTCAGCGGGACGCAGAGCCTCGGCGAGTCGGCAGGCCTGAGGAAAAATGGCCTCCACTTCCTTCGGCTGATGGCGCACACCGGGAGGCTGATCAAGAAGGGAGGGGGAAAAAAGGATAGAGAACGGCAGGCGGCTGCCATTTCCTTCCATCACCAAAGAAAATGGTTCCAATTTTATTTGCCGGAGGCTTGACTGATGGTATAGTTGATTTTCTGTTCAGCTTTTAGAGTGGAAAAGATCAGAGTGACAACAGGGGATTTCAAACTAGTCTGTCCAACATCATCAGCTCTGCTATGGAGTCAGAGTTTAAGCATAAAAATCAAATGAAAACAATACATGAATATACATAAAAATCCTGTGTGCTGCTGTTGGCATGACAGGGTTTGGATCTTATGAAAATTGTCACTTACCAATAATACCTTGGTTGTGGTCATTCAAAATATGTTCGTTGGAAAAGGAAAATACACATCTATCTAACAAAAATACTCTGAGACGAGTTATGCGTTTACTCCGATCAGGGCAAATGCACTTTTACATACAAGTGTTTGTTTATCAGTACACCACATTACACTGCATGTTATACGGTGGTGTTACACTGTACGCTGAACTGTGTTCCTGTTTTTGTGCATGTGATGTGGATAATAAGTGGATAATGTTCATCAGCTAGATTCTGTGCTGGAGAGTGCTTGTGTAAGAACGCTTGAAAATGAACATTAAAGTCAGTAAATAATTAAAAGCAGAATCTTTTAATCAGTTGTTGGCATTGGTTGTTGATTGTATGCAAAAGACATGCAAATGAGTAATAAACTAAAGACCCCTCAACCTTGTACTGTGTGAATAAATACAACATGTGTACTTGGTGACTAAAACAACGGTCCTTTATGTTCATGTTACATCTTAACTCTGGCCTGGTCCGAAACTCAGACATAAAGCTCAGTGACTTTTAATTCCTTTTAATGCAGAGTCGATGCTTAATTGGTCACCAAACCAGCTAGTTTTATGTTAGCATCTTTTTTTTAGACTAGCTGGTAGACCTTTAATACGTTTAAGTTTATTCATTACACACTGAGGCTTAAGGACAAAACTTTCCAATAGCCTTTTTTGTTGTTGTTTTAATACCTCTAGGAAACAGTTGCATGTCTCAAAACTGTCAGTTTCTAATAAATGTGTAATTATTCTCAAAGGCTCCAAACCTGAGGCACACATAATCACGGAAATTGAGCTGCAGAGAGAGTGCGGAAGTCTCTTGATGAGCCGAGTGCCCATTTGCATGAATCCTTTCTAAATCATGTTTTTATGATAATGAACCAGAATGGTCTCATAACAATGTCGCATGCAGTTTAGTACGCCCTCAAACTCGCCAAAAAAACACAACATACTCATCTCTATGAAAAAAATATGAGGCAAATCTTATAGACCTGCCTCAAAGGCAAAGTCATTAGTACAGCTTGGCCTGATTGTTTTCACCGATTTTCTGTCTGGAGGAGGAGTAAACTGATGTCTTAGCCTTCAGCTCGAGCCTGGCTATTAATTTCAGCATGCAGGTCTGGCCTGATGGCCCAAAGAGAGGGAGAGCTGATTAAAGTAGATAACTGTTAATGGACATAGTGGCCCTCTGGAGTAGCACATGTCCTCCATAAATGCTCAGCTGTAATGGCCTGTGACTCTTATTGACTATTATTAATGGCCAGTCAGCCTTGATAAGAAGTATATCAGCCATGTGTATTGTAAGGCGTGGGCTAAACTCGGGTCAAGACTCAAACAACCTGCCTTTCTAGCCTCCTACGAATTAAAATTCTTGCCCCAATCCATCATCAGGAGTGAATGTATGCTGAGACCCTGGTCAGCAAAGGTTCTTTTATGCATTATAAATGACTGCAGAGCATCGCTGGCCTACAGAAAATGGCACTGCCAAATGATTATCAACGCCAGCCTAAGTAAATCAAAGGAATTTGGACTTCTTTGAGAGCCATAGCGAAACGCCAGTCCTCTTGGATTTCAAAGCCCATCTAACGACTGAAAAGGCTTCCCATATGCCCTTTGGTTTGGATGATACAATGTTGCGTCTGCTCTGCTCGGGATAAATTAAGCATGTGAAAGTTTTAGTGAAATCCCCATTTTCCAGTTAATCAAATCTCGCCTAATCAAATTAGGAGCCATAATTCCCAAGGATGCGTGGCACAAAAGTGCATTATTCCTGCCTTGGGAGCTGAAAGGGGAAAATCAGCGTGATGCCATTCCCCTCTGCTTCAGTGGCCCTGAATTGAATCGCTCTTCCGACTGACCCGGGACTAAGAGGCAGGGTCAGGGTAAACTTTGGCAGTGTTTAGGTTCCCAGCTCATTAAAGAGCTGCCTCAGTGGCCTCCTCCCGGGACCGCTCAGCCGTTCATTAACGAGCCACTTGTGTAATTTTCCCTGGACATCTGTGATGAACAGGCTCTCTTCCAATGCCACACACACAAAAAAGCACCTCTCACAAAGGAGCGTATTTTTCCTGCCTGCCAGGCTGATGAACGACATTAACAAGATTATTCATGACGAAGTTTAAAAAAAATACATATATTCTCATCAACTCATAAGCTCAAAATGATAAAAAATGCAGGTCTTATTTCTATCATCTGCTATGTGCATCTTTGACAAGTGAAATATTTCTTACTTTTATGAGGAAAGTAAGAAACCCCGTTGCTCTTGCCATCAGCTGGAGCTGACAAGTGCAATTGTATATTCAGTGTTGAATTTGCTAACTTATTGGCAATTGGCATGTTGCAGCAGGCATATGTGACAATCTGATGGCACATGCAGCATGATCATAAATGTACTACCATCATGTTTTACTGGCTGCTCTGCACATCTCCCTTCTTCTTGGAGGTAATACATGTGACAGCTAATGAATATGGCCCTTTAGATGTCCTGAATTGCTCCTTTCCATTCATTACCCCCAGTGTTAACAGCCCTTTATGCTGATTCTTAACACCTATTGCATAGTCTCTCAAGGTCACTCTGCTGGCTTGCAAAGATGAAGAAGGGAGAAAAAAAAAACCTGAGAGGCTCCATCCCTATTCATTTGTCACATTTGCATGCATGCCTCTATACTCCATCAGACAAAGAGCATGGTAGCTTAGTCATTGCCCCCTACCAATTACAAATGAGCCCATTAAGCTGTCTGCATCGGG
Organism: Pangasius macronema; assembly: GCA_037577455.1. Classification (NCBI taxonomy): domain Eukaryota; kingdom Metazoa; phylum Chordata; class Actinopteri; order Siluriformes; family Pangasiidae; genus Pangasius; species Pangasius macronema. The sequence continues at coordinate 6,238,550 of CM074958.1, read as the reverse complement.
CCCGGCCTCTTCATGGTAATGGCTTGTGAGATTTCCATCATAATCACGCAGCTCCCATTGCAGTCATGAGTGCAGATAGAAGAGGAGAGAGACAGCAAAGAGGTGAAATTCTTCAGCTTTTTTCCTCAGATAGTAAGGTTTCAGAAAAAACACAATAGAGAATGTGGATAGGGAAAGATACAAAATAAGAGATTTTAAGCTTAGAAAAGAGGCAGGCCATAAACAATCTATCACCCATGTCATTTTTCATGTCATTTTGGTTGGAAGGTACATCTTCACCTTTCCTTTGCAGCTAAATCTTGGCTGGAACCCACACACACACATACACACACACACACACACACACACACACACACACACACACACACACACACACACACACACACACACACACAAAATCCAGTCGGGGCTTGATCATCAATCAGTGGGAAGCCGTAAACTGCAGATTGAGCAACTGTTGCTGCAGGCTGTGATAAAGCTTTTTAGTTAACCCTCACCTTTGCATCCTAAGCTTTACAGTCTGGGATGCTATGTACCCTTGCTCTTTGGCACATAGAGGTGGCCCACCCTTCCTTTTCCACCACTGGAGTTAAAGTGCTACGACTTGATCTCTCCATATTTCACATCCCAGCACACTCCCCTGCTAGTAGCCCTATATGCTGAAAATGATTGCAGCATTCCACCTTGAGGACATCTAGACCAGCGCTAATGCAGTGCACCAGCCCAGGGAGAGCATGAAGAAAGATGATGGGACTTGGGAGGTATTAATCACCAGGACAGTGAGAGGCGCAGCCTCAAGCCACTGAGGTCTCTGGATAAGCTTGTGAAATTGCTCTGCTCTCCGCAGGGTCCTCATGTCTCGCTGCTTTATGGCAGCTGAGTCCCTGAGGAGGCCACGGCGATGTGCTAGCCTCTAAACCCTTGCCGTCAAAAATGATCTATGACCATCATTAACAGAAAATATCACTTCAGTCGCCCCATGATCTTGCTTCGCTAAGGGTCATATTATCAGCCAAGAACAAATTACGGTCCAAGTACATTCAAATAGCCCTAGAAAAAAAACAAAATCATGCAAATGGTGATATGTCATCTGTGACAATGGCCTCTGGTGTACTGTCGATGAAAACACAAGGGAGAAATCATGAACTGACAGACTGGAAAAGCTCTTTCTTACTCTCTGTCAGTTGGCAGCACACGTACTTTGTGAACTGAACCCTGCGACACACACACACACAATGGATTTGACCAGATAGGAGAAGACACCACCATATATCACTGTATATCTCAGCAGGTTTACCATATTGATCTTGAAGGTGTTCCCAGTTTTTACCTGTTTAGGTACAGTTAATACACAAGAAATGAACTTCAACCAGTTCTTATGAATGACCTTGAACCTTTCCATTCATCCTGATTCTTTTCAACAAATTATGTAAACTTCAGTGCTATATTTAATGCTTCTCAATGATAGATTCTAGTACAAAAACCTGGGCATCCATTTTACCATGCCATTTACGGTAATACAGGCTGATATATGTGAAATAACAAAAACCCCTTTGGAAATTAGTTCTGCGTTTCGCCTGTGGATTTTGGGGTAGGTGGGTGGATGGGGGGAATAAAAGAGCTTGTGAGTCCTCCCGCCCAATATCAATTTCAAGGTCCATTTACCCCCACCTTCCCCAATGCCCGGCGTGGTGAGCAGACGGAGGCGCCCTGACTGTGCGCATATGACAGAGGGCTGGGAGTCTGCCAGTGCTGGTAATGACAGCCACGGTGGAGCGGGTGCGTTTGCCGTGGCAGTGCCGTGCCAACGCTATAATTGACAGCAGCGCCAATTCGCACAGCTACCTAATTCGCACAGCACTGACTCTGCCGCTCGGCTCAGCAGGGGCAGCCCATCCAATTTACAGCTCTGTCCAGGAGCCATCTCCAGCCTGGCCGAGACACACCGCCGGAGCCTAATGATGAGCCTCTCCAGCAGCTCATACATTATGGAGACAGATCGGGACGTGGCCACCAACGCCCTCTGCCATTCCGACCGGAAAGAAGCAGAGCAGCTTGGGATGCCAATATGGAGCAGCTATCTGTAACGCGGAACTGTAACTCTCCTTGTCAGCATGTGGAGTGGTAATTTTCACTGAAAATCTGGGCAAGATCGCTCACTGTGTAGTATAGAAAAGAAAGTCAACTTGGCACTGGTCTCATTTCTTTTTTAGTTGGAGCCTATAAAGATGCCAAAAACTGTCGCAGCCAAAATAGTTTTTCCATCAAACTGTGAAGGAAGAAGCTGCATAATCAGGAATGCATTAGAAATGCTGTCAATATGTGTGTTGGCTTACGCCTTGATTGCTAGCCTGGAGCTTCTCGCCGAAGAGGCTCTTTGCCTGGTGAGATTGCACCTCTCTCTGCTCTGCTCCTGCATGCTTATGAGAGAGAACAGAGCAGAGCTGGCCCACCGCTGAGGACACCTTGGCACACAGTCGCGGCGAAACAAATTGTGTTCTGTGATAGCTCTGTGGGAGGCTTGGCGTTGCCAACGTCCTTGGGATGCTTACCATCTGTCAGCTCTATAGTTGCACTCAGACACGTTGCGCTGAAGAAGACTCTCAGCACTCAGCAACAGCATAGCACAAAACTCTGGGCTTGCATATGGAGCTACTCTGAGGGCCGCCTTCCCAAAAAAAATGAGGATGGGGTGGTTTCAGAAAGAAACTACTTATGAGTTGTTTTTCCCCTCATGATTCCTTCATTCTTTTCAACTTTATTTTCTTAAGGAAAGGCATAATTGTGTCCTGCGACAGACATAATTACCTGTCTTTAAATAATTACTATACTGTATGTGTGGTTTTTGAGTAAACAATTTGTATCTTCGATGGGGAAACAAGACCCCAGCGGACCTCCAATGTACTTCATTGAAGAAAAGTTCAATCAATTTCCTCTTCCAATATTAGTATAGTTATGATCCTAATTATTGAAGAACTTCAAACTGAAGCTCAAAACAAAGAATCCGGTCTTGGCTTTTTGAGGGTCCTCCCCAGGGACTGTGGATAGTCAGTTCCATTATTTCCTCCACTCTTGACGGTGTTGACATCCAGCACTGCACATTAATACAGAGAATAAAACACTAACATTTACATAATTGCAAATCTCTTCGTTTTTCCATCTAACCATAGTGGCAATGTCTGTCTATTGTATGCTTTGACAAGCTTTGGATTAGGAATAAAAAAAATTTGCATTTTCCCCTTGGGACAACACTAAATATATCTCTCTCCCTCAATTACTGGAATCAGTTCTAAAACGGGAAGATAGCTAAATTTGTATTGGTCACTTCACTAAAGCCTCTGATCATTCTCAGTGCTCTTGTTGACTGTGATAGTCAGCTGATCCAGTAGGACCTTACTTACAATCATTTTGATGAGCCGGTGTTGCGAAAAGCAATTAACCCTGCTCTCACTATTTGTCCATCAGAGACCAGCAGTCCAGCAGAGGCCAAGGCAAGAAGCCCCGAAGGGTCATCCATTAGCTCTGAGGCAGATGGCATGAGCTGCTTCTACTCATTGAAGTGGAAACAAAGGGTTTATGAACTCACCAAGAGAGCACGTGATGAGGTCAACTCAAAACATTAGGGGTATCAGCATATGGGAGAAGCAGAATATATACTTAGACAGGCAGATGTTGTGGCATTATGCACTCAACAGCATTGTGATACTGAAGTAATGTAATAATAGAAGGCCTAACCATAAAAAACAACTTACGACAGTGGGATTTCATGAGAACAGTGCACATCCTTCATGAGGAATGGCCCATAACAAGCTATTATCTCCCTCTTCTCTTGCTTTCACCAACAACCAAAATGGAATATTACAAATGGCTTGTGACAGGTGAGATTTGCCACGGTGTTTACCACACTGAATATGTCAGCCTTTAACACAGTCTCTTGGCTTCCCTCATAGCAATGACAGCTTACTTGACATTTACGCACTCCGATTCCCGTCGGCTAATAGCTACGCCTCATCTCCCCAGGGTTCGGCAAGCAGGCCAACCGATAACAAACCTGTCAGGACAGCTTCGGTGGGAAGATAAATTCTACGCCACGTGAGAAATTAGCCATTCGACAGGAGAATATGGAGTCTGACACGAGCGGCATGCGAGCTCGGTGACAGATGATTTTTTTTTTTCACAGGGTGCGCTAAATGGAAGGCGCCACGGCAGCTGATTAGGACCTTATCAGGGGTGCTTTGGAGCGAGCGCCTTTTTTCCCCCGTTTCACATCTCTCCAAGGAGTCGACATCAAAGGAGATCACTGAGGTTGCTCTGGTTAGCCTGTCAGCTGAATTTGAAGGAACGTGGTGGGAGGATAGAAGCGGAGGAGGGAAATGTCTAAGATAACACTGACGCTCAAGCTGTTCAGAGATGAGAGAGGACAAATTAGGCCCACACAAGCTGTGTCACAGACGACTAAAAAACATTCAGTCCAATTACTGAAAAGCAACAGACCGGTTGATTGTCAGTTTTACACAAAATAAGGACTTGATTATTCTACATCTCTAAATGTCTCAGTGTCACATCCACTCTTTTAGGATCTTACAAAGTTGAAATTGCAAGAAATAAACTGAAACATTTAATTCTTCTGATTCCAGAAATAGTAATTGCATTTGAACTTAAAGTTTGAACACAGAAGATTGAAATTAATCTGTGGATGTTGTCCTGTCAGATGAACCCCTTCGCACTAACTACTTATTATGTAAGTAATAAAACATGAAGTGGCGTACTGTTATAGGAACCTAATCAACAATGTTGTGGTGTGATGCGTGTCTGATGTGAAGTAGTGACACTAGAGACTCCTTCCATAAATGTTAAATAAGATCTCCTTACAGAACACTTGATTATGTGGTGTATACGCCGTACATCCCTGTGAATGAGCTGTTACTGCAAAAATGATAACAGGCAAGAATGAGCGCATTAATATAAACCTGTGTGATTTACCTCACAGCAAGCACTATTGTCAGAGCTGCTGTTATAGAAAATTAATCAACACCTTCTGACAAATCACATTTATGAATTCAGTTGTGCTGAAGTATAATAGTGTTCATCTTGTTTAAAGGCAAGGTAATTTGCAGTTTATACCATTGTAATTCTATACAAAGATATTTCCTAAAAGTACCTGCAATCTGTGTAACTTTCTGTTTTAATCAGGTATTCAGTTACTGCCCAATCCTAATGCAGACAACAATTTTACTGTCATTAGTTATAATACAAGTATACTGCCAAATTTTAACTAAGAGCCTACCAGATGTACCAAAAACACAACAGAACTTTATTAAAAGTAAACTCACTAGTAGCCACTTAAATCAGTAACCTTAACAGGTTCTTCACCTTTTCCCTCATGGGCCACCCATATGGGTTCTATGTAAATTATGTAACCGTAAATTAGTGGTTTTGCTTTTTGCAAAATATTCCAAGTTAACCCTTTACTGCACATTGTTGCCATATGGCAACAATTTACAAACTACTACCCTAATTTTTTTTTTTTTTAATTTTGAAATATATTTTTATTTCTTGAACTAATTCAAGTAATAAAAATCCATAAAAAATAAATAAATAATTAATGCAGTAGAGGGTTAAACCTGTTTAGAAAGCTGGAATCCTTAATCATCTGAAGAACCCCTGAGAAATCCCCATTCCAATGAGTATTTAGACCAAAAGTATTTTTTCTGGATCAATTTTACTTCCGTTTCTGAAAAAAAAAAACCAACAAAAAAAAAACAAAACAGCTGTTTAGTGTGGACAATGAGAAACCATATCTGGGGTCAACACTTCTCTCGTGCTCAATTCAAGTCCAGATGGTGCTCATTAAAATATGGCACATCATCCATTTATTAGCTGAGTACCATTTAAAACAAACAAGCACATCAGAGTATAAAAAATGGTTCCATAACCTATATGATAATCTGTGTTATGATCGTCACACTAATTAACAGTAATCATACTCACATACTTACTCATTCATTACACCCATAATACTGACCTACTAGTCCTGTCTATTTTGCTTTTCCAGATTTGGCATTAATGATGAGCAGCCTCGTCACAATGAAAATTATACATTATCTGTTTTGATTAATTATACATTATTATTACCTGTTAATTGGCATCAAAATTTAATTACCAGGCCCTTATCCAGTGGCTCCTGTTGGCTGAGAGCACTTGGTGTCTATTTACTCATGGATCCTATTTGCTGCGACATAAGTCTGTAATTGGATGAGGCTTTGTGATCAGATGTTCTCCAGGAGAAGCTAATTCCACTCTTTCTGACCTGCTTAATCTGCAAAACCGAGCCCAGTTCAAGCTGGGTTAATGGGGTCCTCTGCCCACCCGCCGTTCCTGGGTCACCAAACAGCTGGCACACACACACACACACATTACAGAAACAGTGCAAACTAGCTTACAAATGACACAGATGCATATTACAAACCTCCAAACCTGACCTATTGATAACCTAATTAAGGCTCGTGTACTCAACCACAAGTGAATATGAGAGACATTTTCAAAGGTTCTGCTGATGCAAAAGAATATCAGATAACACTGCTCCTGATAAAAATCGTTACTCTGACTGTAATCGTTCCAATTTACCGGAAGGTTGTGTTTTTTCCCCCTCTCCCTCAGGAAATAGCTAATAAAACATGATCTGTCAACATTATCATTGCAGTTCCTTTTCAATGCCAGATAATGAAATTCACCTTTTTTTTTTTTTAAAGTGACCACTTCACCAATCTCCTCAACCCAGTATGATTAATACATTTTTAGTTAATGCAACATTGCAAGAAATATCCAACTTTTCTACCTGAATCCAGTCTGACAGATTGCGTGCTACATTATGGAGCATGTTAAAGTACGAAGCTGAGGTGAATGCACTCTCCTGCCTCTTCAACTGGATGCTAATGCCTTCCTGCCACACACAGATTGATGTCTCAAAACACTGCAGCATTCTTTGAGTATTCAGAGCTCTGCAGCTTTGTTACCAGGCTGTATGTTAAAGGAAAACTCCACCCTGAAACACATTAAATGTGTTTGTAGTCAAATATTTGTAATGTGCTTAGTGATTCTAGTGCTAATTTGTAAGTTGGTGCTGTATTTACTTCACTGCTGTGAGAAGTTAATGGTTGTGTGTCGCTCTGATGTCACAGCTGGACATTGCTTGGGTAGTTACAATTGATTTTAATGAAAATAAATAAGGGATAAATGTAAGGTTTTGCTGTTGTCTCCAAAACCAAAAGTGATGTTCAGTGTCATAGTAAGGAGAAATCCAACATAGTAATAGGGAAGACGTAATGTTGGACGGACTCAAAGTTCCAGGATACAATGCAGTTACAACGCAGTGCAGCTATACAGTGGACAGTGGATAGATTTTAACCAACAGGACTTCTTGCGGAAACTGTGAATTTATTGGTTGCACAATTGCACTGTTTGTCCTTATAGCGCACAATAATAGAAGGGATTTATTTATAATCACACTATCTGTTGCACCCAGATGAGGATGGGTT
>CM074958.1:6212378-6225165 GCA_037577455.1 Pangasius macronema | reverse complement strand
AGACTCGAACCCATGACCTTCGGGTTCACCTTCGGGTTACAAGTCCGACTCTCAGACCATTAGGCCACGACTGCCCCAACCCTCCTGACGCAACCCTCCCCAATTTTATCCAGGCTTGGGACCGGCACTGAGAGCGCACTGTTGCACGCAACTCCAGTGGCTGGGGTCGGTTCCCTGGCCGGACTGCAGTGGCGAAAGTGCTGTGGCCTAACCACTAGTCCACCAGGGAATTACTAAATTCATTTAATAAAAATGTATAATGACAAAATCAATTTTATTTGTTCATAGATGAGATTCTATTTAGCCTGTGTTACCTCAAGAACATTTTCGACTATAGCAGTGATTACTAAAATAATTTTTCAGCAAAGAACCTGGTGACCTACAGTTTCATAAAGTTTTACACATTTATATTCATCAAAATTCATATTTCTATATATAATTTACAACCCACAGCAAGGGAGATATCCCAGCCCAGATCATTATGGTAGGAGAACTCTCTGGTCAGAGTACGCACCCTTCAATATCCTGCCTATCTCTCTTTAAACCATAAAACCTTAGTGAAGGTTAATGAAGTTCAGTGTTCTCTGATATTACTGGGGGAAAGCAGTACTAAATTTCCTAAAAATCTGGACAGCTGATTGTGCCAAATGCAACCCATTTTACGGGAGGACAGGTATTATCCGAGATACTTTCAATTCAATTTCATTCACGAGATAAACAAATAGATTAAGACTGAGATAATCAGGTGTCTTTAATGTGATAATGAATACGACATGAAGAAAATAATTTACCTGAGCACATCTGAGGTGTGGTTGGAGTCGAGCGGGTGGGAGTGTTTACTGTGCAGCAGCTCATCGGACTGCACTGAGGAGACGTGCAGGTGTAAAGATGCCTGAAAAACAGAATATCACAAGTCACATACACCTACCAGTGATGCTCATCATATCTGTAAACACGAGAGAAAGAGGTAACTTGAAAAAGGTCACCCCAGTGCTGTGTCTGAGGGGTGCCACAATCAATAAACGGAAAAAATGTAAAGCCTCTCAATTTTTGTAAAAAATCTTCACACTAACACCACTTGAAGCTCTTATTCTTAAGGTGGAAAAGACAGATGCATAATGCCTAACCTTCAGGAAGAGGGGGCACTGGTTCTTGGCCTGAGGGCAGGACGACCAGAACCAGTCAGGCAACGGCCCTGCTTTGGCTGTGGACACAAAGTAACCAAGTGCCATCGGCTGCTGCAGGATGTTGGGAGTTTCATCATGAGACTCCATGCGGTCTGTGCTCTGGCCCTGAGAGAGACACACAGACACACACACACACAGACACACACACATATGTATGAGCAAAATGGTGTTTCACAGGTCATCCATTTCATTTTTGTTGCCAAGGCTATAGTGAGTGCTCTCCTGAAACTTTTTCTTTAATCAGTTATCAAAAAACGTGTAAGGCACTTGATAAATCACACACCGTTTACTTGGCAGTTTAAAATGGCTGATGCCAAACACTTCATTCAAATGGAAATGCAAGTATGCATCATTGTCAGCACTGCCTGAAGGCAACAATAGATCTTTTTCTTACCCAAGTGAAGAAAGAGGACATGTTTTTGTTATTCATTTTTCATAACTGATGAAAGAAAAACAACTCTTGACCGTGTACACCAACTTCTGAGACTAACTAATGTGTTAACAACCCTTTTCAGTTAATGACTATAACAACAGGTAGTTTGTCACAAACACAAGACTGAGCTTAAGTTAAGAAAGGAACCTTGCTGCCATCTCCTCCATGGTGGTAGTGTGAGCCAGGCGAGTGCACTGGGGAAGTTGTAGGAGAATTAGGTAATATATTAATGAGGTCAGGGTCCACATCGTTCTCTGACACAAGCAGGTCCAGGATTCCATCCATACCGCCCATGGCGTCTGATGCATCTGAGAAGAGAGGATTGATTACGCAATGGAACAAGAACGTCGTCAGCTAAAGCTGTGAGGGAAAATTAGTGTGTATGAGACTGACCATGAATGGGATTGAAGGGTGTGTCGATGACCTGGACTACAGCAGAGGTGGGAAACACCAGTATGTGGGTGCAAGAGGTGTCCTGAGGGGTGTTCAGCTGTGACGTCTGCATATTGAGAGCAGTGCTGCGGCCAAACACGGAACCAGTAGATACAGAGTCTACACGTGGGCATAAAAAAAAGCGGGGATAGTCAGAGAAGTGTCATGGCTAATTAATTAGCAGAGGTAATTAAATTCGAACTTTAAAAATCCTGAATAATAAGGTGTCGCTTTTACTTTTAAGGTTTTCCTGCATGCCTTTAGACTGTAAACTCTTGGAACTAGTATTACTGTTAATATATAATCAGTTTACTGATTATAAGAGACAAATACACCTAAGAACATACATGCTTTGCAAACTTTTCTAGCAGGGGTTTAATATACCATTGCTGCTCTCTGGCCTGGGTTTGCAGAGATTTTTATGCTTGGGCTAGTCTGGCTGACCTGGGAACGCTTGCAAGATTCTAAGCATTTCTTTTCCTTTCAGCTTGAATACTTCATATAGATCCCACCTGGCATAATGACAAATGTTGCCTGAGGCTCTAGGGCAACTAAGCAGGCACTAAGAATGCTGGGACTATCTGCTGATGAGATGCCGCACATCCTGCACATCTCCTTCAAGCGGCGGCTCAGAGACTGCAAGTTACGCCTGCTTAGCAGGATGCTCCAGTCTGTTAGAAATTAAGGGGACCACAAATTAAAGAGTGAACAACAATGCAATGCGTAACAGAACTAAGGTATGTGGTATAAAAGTTTACCTACCTTGCAACTCCCCATGACCCATTCTACCAAGCCGGCCAATCACAACTCGCCAAGGAAGTGAGGTCACCTGCACCAGTCCCACACACCACTCCCAGAGCTTCTGCAGGCCAAGTCGACGGGCTGAGCCCTTTTTCCTCCGAGCTCTGTGGGAAGAAGCAAAGTTATACTCTCTGAGTTATACAGTATTAACTACAGAAATCTCAATGTGGAAAAGACCATTTCTTTAAGCACTGACCTGTTGGGCACATCGATGCTGATGATGCATGTCTCCAGCAGCTCTCCGTACTGGTCGGTGCAGCTGGCCAGCAGCCAGCGTTGGTCATGAGACAAACAGTAGGCCACAAAGAGGACGTTGTGTTTTTGCGCAGCCTCGCCAAAGGTCTCACCCAGCTCTGTCTGCTTGTCCTTCACCGGAGCCAAGACGAACGGTGGTGTGTAGAGACGCACAAACTCTGCCCTCTGATTGACGGCAAAAAGGAATACTCAACTCAATATATCTGTAAAATTTATACTTGTAAAATTGTGTCCTTATCTAAAATGATAATTCTGTTTTTTTTTTTAAATCAAGTTAAGATTATTTAGCACCAATTATTCAACCAGTTTAAGAACAAAATGGGTTTAACGGGTGGGTTTAACGCACTTGAGGTCAACAGAAAACATGAGCTTCATTTCACATTGTAAATTTTGAGCTTCGAAGCAACTAATAACTCTATAAAACAATAACCCTAACCCATAATAACTAAACATTTTAACAATTAAACTGCTAAATTTAAAGACAATGACATTCTAAATAAATCTCTAAACAAACGTCTGAACAGTGCAGAATCAAATGCACAGTTAAACGTAACAAGCAGATCGAACTGATCTAATGAGAGCCAATTATGTAATTATGTTTAATAAATAATTGAGGAAGTCAAACATCTTGAACCTGACTTAAAAATGAAGTGTGCAACCCTAATAATAGCTACTTGAAACTTGCCTACTGGAAACAAATAATTATAACGAGCCTGTTAGCACCCTAGGATTAATGTGGTCAATTATAAAGCGACACTGTAAAGAAGGTATCGAAATCTGCAGCCAGGCAAATTTGGAAATCTGTTATGCTGGGAAAATCAGAAGCAATGTACCTCAGAGCTCTGTAATGCAGTGTCTATGGCAAGTCCAGGGCCAAAACCTGTTAGTGTTTTGACATTGGTGGAGTTTGGGAGAGGCCTCCTGCACTGTGTGTAGACGGAGAAAGCCAGGGACTTCAAATGCTGCGCATACATATGCCTCTCCTCACTCCGCACGGGCTGTAGCAGATACTGGCAGGGAACCACCTGCATGGCGATACAACAACGTTATCAATTTTAGTGTCTTAAAATATCGTTTGCAAAAAAATAAATAAAAACCCACACAGACCAACACAATCAACTCACCTGCACAGACACAGCATTCCTTATATGTGAAGGCAAAAACTGCAGCATCTCCATATAGCAGTAGAGGAGTCCCATACTCCACACACTAGAGCTGCAGCCTCTGTTCGTCTCCTCATAGCTAAATGGGTCCACTATGTAGACGACTATAGCAGGTGGGTAGCTGACAGCATGGGAGTCTCCATCTGTTGGCACTCCCACTTTGTCCCTCTCCATAGTGCTGAGAAAAGACAATGCTCACATCAATTGAAGGGTCAGAGATTGATATACTCTAAGCAGCAGTGTTTTATGAGAACAGTGTACCTCTCAGGGGGCTCAGGAGGAGCCTGGGGCTGGCTGGTGGCTGATGTGCTGTCCCCTATGGTGCCTGTGTTCTGGGCTCCAGCATGCTGGATTGCTTGAGCTCCAAAGGGAGGGAGAGAACTGGGCTTATTAGATCCTAAGCCTCCCAAACCCTGAGAGTTAGAGGAGGTGGCAGAGGTGGGTGCTGGGGTGCTGCTGTTGCTGTTACTGCTGGCTGTGGAGGTGCTGGTGGCAGTGGAGGTGTTCTGAGGGCCTGTGGAAGTGCTGCTGGAGCTGGCAGGTTGCGTAGATGTTGAGGAGGAGGACGATGAAGGATTCCGCTGAGAGAGCAAGGAGCTGTCTAAAGACTGGGCTGCCAGGTATGGAGCTGAAGAGAAACAAAATGCAAATGTTACAAACTGCGTGCCTCGTGTTCCAGCTAGCATGCAGCAAGGTATGTATGCGAGCAACATGATGGAGAGAAGCCCAACGTCTTTTCAGATCAAAATTAGGTCCGTTTTACTGTTTGGGGTGCAAAAATGGAAAACAGATAAAACGTCATGTGGATTTATCTTATCCTGTCATGTACAACCCCTTATTAAATGTGTAGAGACATTATAAAGAAAACTACTACTACAATCGTGGACAATGCACATGCACACGCGACAACATTAGCAGTCGATACATACTCTCAAAAGATAAACGACAAGCGACACAAGCAACGAGCTGCTTGTTACTGTGAACACAGGGACAGTATCAGGCGGGCAAACAGACAGTAAAACTATGCTGCTCTGTTCATTGGTATTCTGCAAGTTGGCTGCAATACCAGCATCACTATACTGTAATCAGCACAACACAATGTAGGTGTGCCTCAGGACCACTCCCACCTGTCACCTCTGCCTTACGTTCAGCCAGGAAAATCAAGTCAAATATACATAGCAAAGCACATTGAGGGGAAAAAAAAAAAAAAAAAAAAACTTGATCAAGAAATCATACCCAAGTCATGCCGGCACACTTGTGCGTAGAGTTTAAGTTTTGTTATGGAGTCACTGTTGATGCTGTTGCACATTTTGAAGAACCAGTCACTGAGCGGTTGCTCTGCCTGCGGCCTCAAGCCAGCAGTACTCACTGTTACTATCCCATCGGCGTAGGCCTTGCAGATGGGCTTATGCTGACCAAGCCGACACGCCTGCATGACGAATAATACATAAACTGGTGTTTTATACAGTACCACTGAATTGTCAATTAATCAATCATTATCCAAACAAGTTACATTGTGTTTACCTCATAGACTGCAGTTAAGTCTCTGAAGAAAGTTTTAGCACCAGTCAGCAGAGTCTCGTTGTCAGGACACACCACCACATAGCCAACATCTCGCTGAGAACCAAAGGGGTCCAGTAACAGCTTCTCCCAGTAGGGCAGGACAAAAGGTGACAGAACCACAAAGTCATACTCGTAACCAACTAAGAAAGTCGGTATGGGCAATGGCTCAGGAGATTCATCGGTACCTGAACGGAGAAATAAAGCCTTTAGTCAATCTATCTGACAGATTCGTGTCACAAAAACACAAGTGGTGATAACCATTAAGCATACCATAGGATCCCCTGCCAGCCATCTTGTGGAACTGCTGCCAGGTAAGGGGACCCTGGACACCCCAGGAGCGCACAGATCGCTTCTTCTGGATGGCGTCCTGCAGCACAGGCTGCAGAGACAGTAACATCCTCAGCACATCCTGTGAGAACAGCAAGCTCACGTCCATGGCTGAAAGAAAAATGAGAGAACTGATCACTTTCATAATAAACAGAATTTTGACTATTTAGATCAAGGTACTACTGTGAAACACAAAAGCATTTTTCTTTTTAATTTTAAGCTACTCCTATGATATTATATACAAAGATTATATTATATAATATTGCCTGATTATCAAAGTAAACAAGATTCTTACTACAAAAAAATCACCTTACCGTTGCGATTGGCCCAGGGGTGCAAACAGGAGTTCTTGACCAGGGTTTCATCTACTTTCCCTCCAGACATGTTGTCCATGAATTGACGACCATGCTCCAAGGCCAGGTAGCAGTCGCTGCAGCAGTCCCTCTCCTCCAGGCGCCGAGGCGGCCGTGGTACTAAGCCGACTCTGGGCTCTGGCATGCAAAGAGCGGGAAAGGGATTGGAGCACTGCTCCTGCAGCAGAAGGAGCAGCTCGTCTTGGAGGTGCACTGAGGAAGCACGGCGCTGCGCTTCCAGGTGCTTTTCTGCTTCTCGGCCAGCATCCGTGCCCCTGCCCACAACGTCTAGCTCATCCTCAAGAAAGAGGCCAGCACCATTCGCATAGCGTCGATTGACGACAGCACTGAAGCCGCAGGAGCAGGTTTCTGTACTGGAATATTGTGAATCCAGGCCTGCATCACTAATGTAAACACCCGCATCAGCACCCTTGATGTTCATGTTGCACACACACACACAGCAACTGTCAAAATTACAGTCTTTAAACAAGTTCATGGTTGAGTCAGAGAGGATGAGAGTGACATAGAGGCTGTGGGCCTCAGGCACCGAAGGCGCTGTAGCTGGTTCCACCGAGCTGAGAGGCCTGAGGGTGGAGGGGGTGGAGGCGGGAGAATACAGGTCAGAGTTGTCATATTTCATTGAGCCCTGGGCGCTAGCAGGGCCACGCGGGGTGCGTGGGGTGCGTGGTGTCCTTGGTGTGGGTGCTGAAAAGCGAGGCGTGGCGGGTGACGGCAGGATACCTGCACCGCTGTTGCTAGGTGGGGCACTGCTGGACTGAAAGGGAGTGTGGGTCTGAGGGGTGTATGTTTGTGTGTAGTCTTGCAGCTCCATGGCACTGCCCACACTCGGGATGTTACTGTGAAAACAGACACAAGGCAACAATCACATCACGCATGCTGCTTACTAACAAGTAGAAATAGTGGGCAAGACTGCTGGGTAGTAGTGTTTAGTTTTTTAAATTACTAGTGGTTGGGAGTTTTTAATCACTCCCACCCACTAGCAACACTGAAGAGGGTAAGACCTAACTTCTCTGAGACAAGAGTCATGCAAAGTCACAGTTTCGTATCAAAAACAATTCTGATAAAGCATAAACTGACTATTTGTTCTCGTAATGCAACTGCCACATTCTCTGTACTGTAATTTACCTCTCCTTGCCAAGGAAAGACATGGCAGGCACTGGCTGCAGCATCTCCAGTTTGCCCACAGTCCAGCTGGGCCGGTACACACACTCCTCTGGCAGCTTGAGGGAAATCAGGCATTGACTAGGAAGTGTCTTTAAGGGAGCGTACAGAGAGCTGCCCACAAAAACCTGACTAGGCTCTGGCTTAAATACAAAAGAAAAATCCTGAAAGAAAAGAAAACACAATCTCAGCACTAGGCTATAATATGAAGCATTAAATAATGTTTGCAATATCTGTCACCCAGTGTCCTCACCTTGATCTCTGAGGGCTTGGGGCTGCAGAGGCCTTCCTCCACCTCCATTTTGAAAGTCCCAATGAGCAATGGCCCATCTGCCAGAGTGAAACCTGGCCCAGTCTCCATAGAACCACACTCCTTACTACCCATGTTCATGGGGGAGAAGCCCATGATGTGTTGCTCTAGAGATGGAGGTGTGGGAAACATCTGGTGTAGATCTGCAGCACCTAGACACACACACACACACACACACACACACACTTACTCCATTTCTGAACAGGAGGACCTCTACCAATGCTTTTTCAAAGCAATTTATGATCTGTATCTGTATATATGGGCTTACCTCCCAGTTTTAATTAAAATAATTACAAGTAGTTTTCACTCAGAACATAAGTTTATATATATAAACAGTATTTTTTTGACAGTGGACCATGAAAACAGCCATCATCTAATAGACATACTTAAACATGACAGAGTGTCTGCTGCTGCTGATTTGGGCTCCTTGCCACCAAATTTCTCCTCAGCTCCACTCCCAGTTTTCCTGGCTCCAGGCTGCTGGGAACAACAAAAACACACAACACAATTGCTCACCTGCGTGACACTGCCATGATACCATGAACTATGTGTAACACTGTGGCGCATAATAGAACAGATCCTACGCAGGCCCTTATGAGAATGGTCTGTTAAGAATGCAAGGGCAACCAGAACGTTTAACAACAACAGGGCAGATCTGAAAGGCCAAACCGGGAGAACTGAGCTATGGTTCACAGGAAACGTGCAAGGGGCCTACTGACCGTAAGCTCATCTTCATCAGAGTTGAAGAGATTATCCAGATCGTTTATTGACACAGCCAGGTCGGTCTCATGGATTAGGCTGGTGGATGGGAGAGGTTTACTGCAGGCTGAGCCATGAGTGTCTGTGGCAGACAAACAGCAATCAAACTTAGCCGCATGCTTCCAAATATTGGGAGGGTAAAGATGAATATAAAAACAAAATCAAGCTTTAAATTGTAAGACTCGAAGTTACAAGAAAATGGAAAAGAAGAGAACGCATACGCACCATCAGTCGAAGACGTACTTCCATCATCCCTCTGGAAGAATAAAATTAAAGTCAGTCAACATCTATAGTCATCACAAACAATTACTTTTGTGTTTTTAAAAATCTAGCAAGTAAATAATATATTAAGCTCTTGTTTTGTTGTCTGCCACAAAATTTCCCTTGGGTTATAGCTTTCTGTCAGTGAACACATTAGTTATGACACTGTGCTGGAGTACGGACTGTCAACTGTCATATGAAAATTGAGCAATTCTTCTTCAGTCATATGACACAAAGAAAGATGGAGCAGAACATACTGCGTTTTGTCCCACTTGTTTGTGCGTTTTACTTGCAAGAAGAGCATTAAGCAAAAATACAAACTGTGGATAAAGATGTGAAACCTGAAAAAGCTTAGACTTGTGTAAGTAAAGCAAGCTGGCGTTATGACCAACAATCTTGTCACAGTTTATTTCATTTTTACTGATATTTGTCAATAATGACTGTTTATTGCTATGCTCAAATGTTAAGTTGGCATAACATCCAAGACAACGGCACACGTGCCCTGTTGCATCCGCTTCACGATGTATTTAAGTTTATTAAGAGGCATTGAAACCTCACACTGTCACTTGCCACCTTCCTCAGTGTACCATGCCATATCTGTCTCACTGCTAACACGTAGCCATGCGGTATTTTTAGCCCAGTGTAAATGATTCAGTGCTGCAATCCTTCCTCCGGGCCTGCCCATACTGAGATGCTTATCACCACATCTCAAACCGAGGTTTGTCTCAGTGGTTGAGTTTTGAACTGTAAGAAGCCAGCGGGGTCAAATTTGAGTTTGGTTAAATTTCAAAGTGGGACCGCTCTCTCTCCGTCTCCAAAGAAAACTTAGTTGGTGGGAAGCAATTTTATCGCATGTGGCAGCATGGTAGCAGACAAGTAACTAGTTAAACATCTCATAACTCAAAGCTGCCGCACAATTAAATTACATTTCATTTAAAAGTGGACTGTGACCGTGCACGTGGCTTATTCACTGTTCCACTGCCTTGTGTCATGTTTTGAAGGGGCCTGTCTCGTAAAGCTGCCCCAACATCCCTCATGTTTCAGACACTACATGACAAATCTGGTGTGAATTTTAGATCATACTGCTCCAGTGTGAAAGCGCCGTGTAGGCCTTTTCAATATTTTTCGCAAGTTCACACGTCTTGAGCTGTTGTGATTTGCATTACTGAATGAAAACTAGCAACTAAAGCGTTGCGTGACTGACTTTGTTTCTCTTCGCAGGCTCTGCTCCAGGCCTCTTCTCTTTATCGGTGAAAGAGAACTCCTCGTCTCCCTCCACAAAAGCGTAGGGATCTGCATCCAGCTCCTGCTCTCCATCACACACAGATACTGAGAGATACTGGTTCTTCTTTTGAATGTACATCTTCACCCGCTCCTCTGACACCTTCAGAGTCGCAGAGGAAGCCATCATCCTGTCAACCAAAACATGCAGGTCAGAAAATTTTATGTTCCTAGAATATTAAACCCAGTCCATCTCTGGCCTATTTGAGATAGCCGGATACTTAGAATAATATTAGACAAATTATGAATACTACAACATATTAATAAACATTTAGCTGTAAGAGCCAGTCACTGAAAGTCACTGGGCCACTTGTTAGCAAAGCCAAACAGACCTGCCTTATAACAAGGCAAGCTATAGCATCATGGTGAGGAACATAGCAAAACCACAGGCCTGAATTAGTTTGTGCTTACTCTGTGACAGAAACAGCGCTGTCCAGGCTGTCCTGCTTCAGTTTGTCCACAGGAAGCTGAGGAGGCAGTAGGTCCATGTTTCTTTTGCCTGGGAGTCTGAAGTACCTCCAGGGGTTGTGACTCGTATCCTCGTTGGGGCTGATGGCTGAGCCGACGTACACTGTGGGTTCCAGGGAGTCCGGGTAAGCTGTAGCATACGCCGAGGTCAAAGGGTCAAAGGAAGCGCGATCAGGGCTTTTTGAAGGCAGAAGGCAGGCCTCGGAAGAGGGAGGGTAGAACTGTTGATGAAGGGGAGTGGAAGAGCGTTTCAGCTCTGCTGGTGTCTCTTCCTCTCGCTCACAGGGGTGTGGGCTGAGCGGTGGAGGTTGAGGTGAGCCAACCATGTCCCTGGATGATGTGTGCAGGGTTTGCGATTTGCTCGTATCAACATCCCCATGGTGAAGAGCACGGTAATGGCTGCCTCTCTCATCTGGCTCCAGGCTCAAATCCTCACCCACAGAGCTGCGGTGGTGGAAGGGTGTTTGAGGCCTCTTCTGCTGTTTCTCTGCTTTCTCTGGCTTCTCTGCCACTTTGTATTTGGAGGGGAGTTGAGAGGGCTGGCCAGCAGGGAGGGGAAGTCCAGGAGTGTTACTCGTACGCTGCTTCAGGTTCTTGTGTCTGTAGGAAAAAAGGGAAAATTGTACTACAGTTGACTTTTCTTAACTTGCATTCACTCACAAATAAATGTAACAAACCACATACAACCACATTCGTGTAACTTACTGACTGAAATAATGAATATTGGAATGGTGATAACCCAAATGTTAAGGGACTTTGATACTTCTCCGAGAAACATGTATGCAATCTATACCTTGAACAATTGCACTGCATCCTTTGATAGCGTTCAACAAAATCCCAAACAACAGCTTTATCCATCTCCTCCTCACACAGACCACCGGCTATAGATGAGAACTTTCTCCTGTAAAAAAGTTAAACACACATGATGAAGCATGTACCTGATTTTTCCTTTCATGTAAACCAGCAGGAGAAAGAGGACAGAAAAGAAGTAAGGTCATACTTCTGAGCATGGTTGACATTGCATTCCTGCCACACTGCCTCCAACAAATGACTGGCCAGCTTGCGAGGAACTTTACCCCCATGATGACTAGTACTGTCCATACTAAAGCCATCAGCTGCTGAGGACATTTTTGACCATCTTGGAGCAGGCTGAGGAACTACAGTAAAAGGAATAAAAAGGGTAAAATATAATCACTGTACGGAAAAAAAAACATGGCTAAAATCAAAGGAAACCGCGTTTGTTAATTACTTACTTACTCAGGCTATATTGCAATCATACCTTTTTGAGCTTCCTCTGGTGACGTTGGAGGAGTAAGCGTAACTGAGGAGAGGGCAGATTCTCTGTGTATGGCGTGACTGTGATGTCCTCCCGGGGTAATCATAGTGCCAGAGGAGCTTGCTGCAGCCGGGGTTGGAATATCCGACTGGGCTACGAGCACCAAGCACGCCGGGTACACCATCCTCACTCCGGCTGAGACAGAAAACACAAACAAGAACATCAAAACCAATTTCAATTAAACTTACAATGCAAGAGATGTCCAGAATCCTCAATTCGTAGTAATATTTGTGCCATACCAACAAGAACCTCCACAGCAGCCAAAGAGTCATCTTCCCAGTCCAAGTCGTCTAACTTGTCTTCTGGGGTCTCCTTGGTGTTGGGGCCAATGGGGTAGAACTGCTTCCATTCTTCTATTAACTTCTGTGTCGGCGGATCAGAAAGCTTAAAGGACTGGCCCGTGAGTGTACCGTTCAGACCATATGGACTGAGAATCACTGGAAATAAAATTAAAACATTGTCGAATTAGATCTACAATATCTTGGTAACTTCACCACATTTACCATCAATCACTAAATACCGCCAGAACTATTGGCATTAGAAAGAATATCCGCATAAAATATCTCACAGAATAATTTCTCAAATAACAAAATATTTATTTGTTCAAGCAAAAATAAATGAATAAAAATAGAAGTACTTTTTTAAATAATAGTACTTTCTCACAAAATTATGTTTG
>CM074958.1:6191623-6212278 GCA_037577455.1 Pangasius macronema | reverse complement strand
GGCGACCCCTGAAGGGAAAAGCCGAAAGAAGATTCTCTCTCCCCTGTCAATCACAGCAACACTAGCCAATCGTGGGTTTCTGTTAGCTCATGTATGTGGAAAAGGTTATGTAGCACTTTCCTCCAAGTGTGTTATGCTACCCTGTATGCAGCATGAGTTTGGGAAAAGAAAAAAAAAGAGGTTGGCTGGCTTGACAAATCTTGGAAGAAATTGCACAAAGTGTCATTCTTGAGAAACATCATTTTTCTGCCTTTTACCTTGTCCTGTTTCCCTAGTGTATAAATATTGTACTGCACACATGCAAAATCTCTATCATCCATTATCATGGGGGCAGGTAAAAAAAAAAAAAGTTTCAACACACAAGACAGACGCTGCACACCATCCCACACACACACACACACACACACACACACACACACACACACACACACACACACAGAGTTAGGAAAAATGGTTAAGAAGGGAAAAGGTAGGGGTTCTGGTGTCAAAATCTTGACTTCATATGAACTAAGAACACAGACAGTCCTGTGTTTTAGTTAACAATTTGTCCAATTTCATAACAACAATCTGTCTGGAAGCACTGCAAGGAAAAAAGCCCTTCCTGACAGCATCTCAAAATACAGAGCCTGAACGTCAGTGTCACTGGACCTAAAGTTGGCAGAGAACCTAAGAATTTAAAGGAGCTTAAAACATGCTGCATGGAGGCATGGACCAAGATCGCTCTACAAGTGTCTCCAACCTTTTCAGACACTACAGGAAGAGACTCTGTTAGAGTTATTCTCCTTAGAGCATGCGTCGCAAAATATTAACTGTAAAAGTTCCAATAGTTTTGAAACAAGTGTTCTGTTAAAGACGCTGCACTTCTTAAAAACCATGTGTGTATAGTTTTGCCCCTGTATACTTGCGCTTACTACACTTTTTGCTCTTTTCGTGAAGGGCGTTAATAATTTTGGCGTCCACACATAAGTAAGTAATACTTTACTAAGGCATATGTATCAGTGAAGTGCTTACAAGAAGCATTTTGGTGTGCTGGTAACTTCAGTAAATCTTGTTATAATTATGATCATAATTTTCATTTTCATGAATGTTCATTCAAAATAGCATTTGGCAGCAGTAAGGTGGGAAATGAATACTGAGGGATTGAGCTTGTTTTGACTGGATGTGACCCGAGCTGCATTTGGCTAAGCCTATAAGCATTAAATGCTTATATAACTGCCTAAAATGCCCCGGGGAGACTAATGATGAATGTGTGACTACAGAGGACAAACCTTGACAGGGAGCTAATGCACAATCGGTTATTGAAATACAGAACAAACACCCAAATCACCAATGCCGGGCTCTTTTGTGTGAAACATACCTGAACATGCTCGTACACTGTCTTGCTGTAAAATATCTGATAAAATGATCCTAACATGCTGACATAGCTGAAGCTCAGAGAAAAACCAAATCGGCACAAACCCCATCGGTTAGTTAAACGAGCGCCAGCTAAAGGGAACAGTGAAGTGGTACAGTTGTAAGTGTGTGTTTGGAGAAGCCTTCATCAGTGCTAGAGTGTGCCTGTACTGAGTTAATTACTAGCAGTAGGGAAGGCAACAGAGTCCCAGAAGAATCAGCAGGATGCTGTAACTCTGTCATTACTTACGGGAACTCGAGTCCTTTTCTTTTTGGTGTACGAACGGTTGTATGACTGTCGACGTCCGGAAATTCCTCTGTTGTGAAAGAACCAAGAAACATAGATTCAGAATACACAGCACTGAAGTGAACTGAACATACACTAGACGGCCAAAAGTTTGTGGACTCTTGACCCTCACAGCCATATGTGGGTTTTCCCCCAAACTGTTGCCACAAAGTTGGAAGCATACAATTGTATAGGATGTCTCTATAACGCTGTAGCATTACTATTTCCCTTGAGAAATGAGATGGAAATGAGTGCACAAAGTGAGCTTCATGAAGACATGATTTGCCAAGGTTGCTCACCTTCTTGAGCTCACAGGACGACAGAGCCCTGACCTCAACCCCACTGAACACCTTTGGGATGAACTGGAATGCAAACCTTCTTGCTCGAAGTAAATGCCTGACCTCTTGGGCTCTTGTGGCTGAATGGGTGGTCATGCTCCAAAATCTAGTGAAAAACCTTCTCAGAAGAGTGGAAGGTGGTGTAGTAGTGAAGGGGGAACAGCTCAAAATCAGTGCCCATGGTTTCGGAATGGGATGCTCAATACTCAGGTGTCCACATACTTTTGGCATTAGAGTGTATCTGCACACACCTCTACTGCGTACTGCTTGGGGGATTACACTTACTCGTTTTTTTCTGTGCTAACATTTGACATTACCGCTATAGTAGATCTGCACGCTTTTACATTACACGTACCCGATTTACACTTTAAGTCATTCAAAAAAAAAAAACTGAAAACAATGAATTAGTGCGACACAAACACAAATTGCGTGATTAAAATTTGATTTGTGATTAATCCTTTTTATGGACTGGACTCACAAACATAGCTCCCAGTCAGAATTTATTTTTGATACGCTACCAGTGTTTTTATGCCCCAAGACACAACCAATTAATCAAGGAATAGCTGTTTAAAATTTGATACACGTGTCGTTGCAGTGGCACTTTCAGCAAGTCCATGAGTTCAGGACAGATATGAGTTAGAACAGTGAAGCCTGTAATATCCGTGTTACTTTAGTATAATGTTTTAAACAATGTGGTATAAATAGCTTATCTATCAGTTCCTGTGATTCCCATGTTCAGCCTACACACTTCCATTTTTTTTTTTAACGACGCTATAAAAGCCCTGCCAAAACGTACCGGCTTAAGCTGACCTGCCGAGCAGAAAGGTGGTTTTTGGCATCGCGTTGCCGAGCTGAAACGCATGATCTCACCTTGCACTGGGCTGCTGCTGTGCTGGGCCTGAGTCAGGTGTTCCTCACTCAGCAGGTAGACAGGCTGATGCTGGTTGATCTCCACGCTGGTACACACGTTGTTGTCTCCGTGCAAGAAGAAGGTGAAGGAACAGGACAGATGCTCGCTTTTAAGAGCCAGAGAATAAAAACAGAAGAGAATTAGCACTGAAGTTACGAGAATTTTTGTAACCACAGTGAGAAAGTGTTGCACAGTGAGAAATCGTGCTACCGACATTGGAGTCAATGTACACAGGCAACTTGTAGAGATAAACTCTGACTGAGTGAAGCAGAATAAAACCTTAACCAAACAATAATTAGAATTAAAGTCTCTCAACATAAAAATAGACGTGTCTTTATAGTCTTCTCAGCAGTAGTACTCCTACATCCTCAAAGTGGATTTAGAGGTCTCTGAAAATTAGAACTCCCCAATTAAGTTCAGTTCGAACTTGTCATATAGCATAATTCTTCTTGCAGTACAGACCTTTGTGATAATGCAGAAGTCTGGAATATGAAAATGTGCCAGGCAAACCACAATTTTGTTTACGGTGTTCTGGGAGGCTTCCAAGAACACAGCTTCCAGTTGTGTGTTGTTGTTTTGATAAATCATGGCATTAATAATATCAACAAAAAAAAAACAAAACAAAAAAACCCAAAAACACACAATTAATGTAAGTTACAATGTGCCAGAAGATGACACTGTCCTGAAACCTCTATGAGCCTCAGATCGTTTTACTACATCAGAATTACTGTAATCTATTACACTAAACAGCCTGGGGCACAACAACTGCTGTCACACAACTCTGCACCCTCCGTCACAACCTGCGCGAGGGATTATTTTTGCATTTCGAGTCAAATTCGGAGAAGTACACTTCAAAGGTGCAAAGCCACCGGGTGCCGCCTTGCTTGTACAGAAGGGACTCGAAATAAGGACTGTGAATCACAAGGCAGGTAATGAGAAAGCAGGGAGATTATGCTGAATGGGTAAAGTGTGCACATTCCTCATACGACTGCTGAGCACTCAGTGGAGTGTCATTAAGGCATGCGACCAACTCGCTATCAAACTCCACATCAACAGATGGCACTTCAAAGCCTGCGCTCGGCCCTCACCACAAATTGTGTCGGACTGTAGTATGATACAGTAGACAAGCAACAGATAGCCTTCTTTAGTTTGGCGAAGCTTGGATCAGCCTGGAGGTACTAGTGAAGATCATTCTGAAAACGATTACGATTACGCTTGCTTACACTCTGGCAAATTAAGGCTCCAATATTATGAGTAAATGTGTAAAATACTTTAAAACACAAACAAATTAAAAAAAAAAAAAAAAACACAGTACATTGTTCAAGGCAAAGCAGGGAAATCAGTCACATTTTCAGTGCATGTATAGTTAACAGCCACTCTGGCCCAGAGAGTACACCCAGAGCAGAGCAGGAAGCCAAGGGGCTATTTTTGACACATTGTCAAAAGCGTAAACACAGCACAACAGCTCAGTCTTGAGGGAGCAAATTACCTCTCGCCGATTCAGACCGAACACTGAACCCTGCTTCCCCAGCTAATTTGGCCAGCGTCAGGATTTAACAGATTCCGTGCACATTACATAGCAAAACCAGATGATTCTGCTAAAAAGTCCAGTGAGAAACCCAAGACAAAACACAGTGAGTGATCACAGGGGTGATACAGACATATATATATGGCTTCCAGATGAGAACCTGTGCCCTACTGTGTTACCAGCTTAACGCAAGTTCCCTTCTGTGGTCATAATGCTTAATACAGCAGCCTCTGGCACACGGTTACATCACTGGGTAGGCAGGGAAAAAACTTAATACAAAACATAATAAAAAATAATAATTCCCCACAGTTGTTTCCACAGTGCTCAGAGATGTGTTACCTCTTGTTGATGGGCTTCTCGTCTTTCTCGTAGGGTTTGACGAACCACTTGCCGATGCGCACGAAGCAGCGGTTCATGAGGCAGCGCTCCAGCAGGTTGTGGATGGCTTTGAAGAGCAGTGTGCGGCACTCGTATGTCAAACCGCTTTCCCACACGCCGTCTTCATCACCTGACAGAGAGAGGTCCACAAGCTTAATGGCTGTTTCTCCGACGCCATCCTCACTCTGACAACTGACTATTAGCACCGTTCCGTCGACGTTAGCTTGTTATAATTATATCGTCATGCTGCATGACCTTGCTCTTTGGTTACAATTCTCCAAAGTAAGGTACGGCTGGAACATATTGCAAAAAAAAATTCAATTTATTTATAAAGTTTTTTTATTTGTGAGGATGGACTTTGGAAAATGTACATGTACAAAAAATTGGAATAGCACCATCTATAACAAACAGTGCAAACAATGGTTCTTTTAAATTAAAGATATATAAAGAAAGTATCTAAACACACACACACACAACAAGATTGCACTATTTGATACAGATGGCACCGTTACTATTTTGCACAACTTCCTGAACCCTACTTTCTTGACAGAGTAACTATGAAGCCAACTTCTCAAATCCAGATCCCTTCCCCACACAAATAAACAAAGTAAAACTCCTTACCTTTAAATGAGGAACACAAGTATTGGCTTTAGATTAATCAACGCACAGACTTGTGTCACACATCCGAGTCACTGCCTAGCTTGTTACTAACAAAACCCGAACATGGGGCGTCCGTTTTCCCACCTCGCCTGCTGAACGCTCTGAGGTCGAAGATGACCGGCGAATTACCACTTAGGATGTAATGCAGCGTCATATTTCACATAAGATTGTTCATCTGACTTGCATCAATTCCATATCTCTTAAGTGATATTTGAACCTTTGTTTGCGACGAGCTCAGTCCTCTGTGAAGTGCTGCCTGTTTATCTTGGCTTTTTTTTCCTTTCTCAATCTAAGCACGCAGTGTCTGGGAGTAGCGCAGGCTGGTGGAGGCGTTTATTGAGTTAAGAAGGCTGCGTTTTTCTTTTGTATTTGTTTAAACCTTTAAATAGTATTGACGAATATTTCAATTAAAAGCAAAAGTCTCAAAAGTCTCCACACATTGGGGGAACCTTTTTTTTTTTTTCTCCTCAGATAGCCTTTAACAAAAGAAGAACGTTTTGGAATCATTCTCATGACTGGATCGGGAAGCTGTCGTAAGGTCGCGATGGACTTTGACAGGAATCATGGCAAACACATCACACACACACACACACACGACACTGCTGCCAAACTTCTTAATGAACTCAAAAAGGCTGGAAGTGCTGCGAACCAACCAAGAAGCGGATGTCCAGGAACATCCACTGGTGAAGGCACAACCGAGGTGGTGCTGGCGTGCGTAGTCCCTTATGTATGAAGACTTTTTGGGACACACTGTGGGTTTGTACGTACGTGTCTGGAAAATCATGTTAAACCATTCATACAAACCGAATTAATCATGACAATTGCTCAGCATAATTTACAGTCGATATGTTTGAACCGTGGCACAAAAGCTCGCCCTTGCTGCGTCAGAATAATTGCTCAGCAATTTAGTGGCAAGTACATCACCAGGGGAAATTCAGCACTGAACAGGTTCATGTCTTCTTTAACTGCAGTGGATAATCAGTGGAAATCATAAGTTATGGTGGATGTGTAGCAATCACTTGAGTACATGCACTGTCCAATCCTCTAGATTCCCACTTTATCTACTATATACAATTAACTGTATAATTTATTTATACAGATTGAGGATTAAGGGATTTCAGACAAATGTTTGGATTTGGTTTGCTGCTTTATCCCATCGTAGCTCATTTTCAGACTATCAGGTAATTAAATGTTGATTGCTGTCCCCGGAATTGCAGAGCTGTGAAGCAAATTCACAGGAAAGGTATGGCCATCTGTCACTCCGTCACCTGCTAGTGTGAACACACGGCTACCATCTTTGCAATTCTAAGCGAGATGTGTAGTGTGAAAAGAGCGCTACAGGATTATAACTACCAAATCATGTACATAATCCAGACAAAAGGAGCCACTCTAGGTGTGCCAGTGTTGTTGCAGTTGCAGAGTCTATTAATCATATTCACTGTATAGCAAATTCACTGTACAAACAGGATCAAAATGCTGCCCAAACTCTTTGTACTCTTCCTGCTAAAACTGCTTCCTGTGGTAAAGTTCAGCGATACAAAAAAAAAATCGAGCTTGCTTTAATGCTGGTTTACTCTTCTGCACTTGTGATGCAACGGAGAGAGAAGGATTATGGGTAAGCGTACCACGTCGGAGGCGCACCAAAAGGCTGACACGCGCACCGACCAAATCCTAACGGCTCACTGGGCGTTTCTATCCTGCTGCGCGTCAACCGGCTTGCGTCTTAGATTAAATCATCCCACTATTTTTCAGGATGAGAGGAAACTGACATATCCTGTTTTAAAGATATTAGAATTATTTTTTACTCCTTAAACAGCTCTAAACTCGCCTTTACAAACCGCACGCCGTGTCTCACCGTCCTGCATAGCAATAATGCGCTCATAAAGTGGACTGCTTTTTTTTTTGGGTCCAATTGTTTAATCTGACTGGAAACCCAGTACTATAATGATCACCAAGCATCTGGAAAGTGCTGCCAAGAACACACATTCACACACATTCACACACACACACACAAAGAAAAAAAGCAGGGGGAGCGCTCTGCTTGTCAGGCACAAAGCATGCCCACACATAACTAAGCAATCCCATATTGCTTTATTTGGCCAAGCTGATGTTTCGGTGTTTTAGGGCTGCAGCAGGTTATTACTTCATGAAATAATAATTCCTATTACTATTGATATAAGGGGAAAATGATTAAGTAACATACTCTCTTTTAATATGTAATATCCACACTGATCATCTTTTCTTTCTTTTTCTTTAAATCCCAAACTGTCCCCTACCTTTAATACCGAACAGCGTGGCTATTAGTAATTTAAAACCCCCAAGTAGTAGGGATCCTCAGTATCATCTCACACAGTACTTTATTCCTCACTCAGTTTGCTCTGTAGTGAAACGTGAACCTTGATTGAGGGTTTTATTTTTGATTTTTTTTTATTAATTTTCTGCCCCCTAGTGGACATATCCACGTTAAGTGCAAGGCAGACGTCTATACAACCGCCCATGTACAACGCCCTCATGTGTTCACAAATATGTGGACGCAGAAGTGCAAGTGTTTAATGACCAGAGCTTTCTGTGTACCAAACAGTAACTAAGAGCTGCACTCAGCATCTGTATGTTCTTCGTTTCTCGGCGCGTAGCCACGCACCGAGCCCAGCTGCGACGAGAAACATGATCCTACTGGCAAGCGAGTGCGATTACCCACGAGCTATTTCCAAAAGCTAAACTCGACGAGTTGTTCTTCACGGATTACAACTACAGACTTGGACGTGTTGGGGCTTCTCTAACAGCTATATAAAATGTGCATATTGCTGTCCACCTCCCTTGCAATATGATGCAAGCCACATGGTTTGAATTTATTTACATTTAACTGACAGCTTTTAATCACTACATCGGTCACAATCATATTGTTCCACCCAAAAGAAAAAAAAGAACTGAAGACATTCGTAATGGCAAGCTATAAAACACTTCAACAGGAAAATAACAGCCGGCCAAATGGTGATGTGTGTTTCTTTTTAACGCGAGATGTTGCAACTTAAGTATTAGGATCTGGGATATGGAGAAAGTCAGAGAACCTACTTGAAAGCTCGTGGTGGATGAGCTCGGCAAAGTTGGGATCGTCGCCCCACCAGAAGAGCCAGAGCTCTCGGCGTCCGGGTGTCTGGTGCCGCCGCCATACGCTCAACACGTCTGCCTTCAGGCACCGGCTGAAGCTGCACAGGATGGGGTCCTCCTCAGTCACAGGGAAGACGATGGGTGAAGATGTGGGGCCTTGCCATACAAAGCACTTCCATTTGATGCCTGTGAGGTCAGCCTGAGGTCAGAGACAGAAAAGCATACTGTTAGGACAGAAACGAGGCAGCATAGTAAACTACAACGCCATAAAAATGAACAAATGTTGCATGCATATCCTGAAAAACAGGCACCCTTCAGGAGCACTACGCAGAAACAGGTTTAATGAACACGCGCCTGCAAGGAGGATCGATTGCTGTTAGTAGTATGCGTTCCCATCTAACGGCGCACTTCAAGTAAGCATGCATGAGCATGAGGTTGTGCATAAGCAGTTGAACATGAACATTTAGTAATATAAAAATAGGCACGAGATTACACAGAGGGGAAAAAAATAGCCCTATAGTTAGAATGATTACACTTTCCTGAAACCCATAGCATCACACCACTGCCTGCCAGGGCCTAAATCCAGTTATACAAGACCATCTGACTGGAAAAGTTTTCAATTATCTCCAGGAAATACTCTGCTCTCTGGGCAAGAGTGGATTTCTTTTCTATTTGAGAAAGGATGTAAATATCAACAGAGTAATCAGATCATATCGGTACTATGCTGAGCAGTGCAGAGGTCACTACCTAACTTTGTAAGACGAGAGCAATACACGGAAAAGAAACTTGCCGTGAATCCAGAGCTCTCTAATCACGATGTAAACATGAGAGAAAAGTGTTATATAAAGCTGCTCAGGTTAGCAGAGCTGAGAACACACATGTAGGCCTTACTCGTATTATATCTGATTGATGGCTAGTTATGCTAGCTCGCTTACTAGCGCTGATTTGAAGATTAACACAAAAATACTTCATCTAACTCCATGTTAAGCTTTCACAACACCCATTTTAGGTAAACGTTCAACAGTATTTAGCGTGAAATTGCATTTCCTATTGGCTTTCATAGATTAAAAATCATGCATCTAGATTTTAACAGGAAAGATAACTAGCCAAAGAGATGGGAATCCAGATATTACATGGCAAACGTTCAATCTGGTTTAATAATGAATAGTAACGTATATATCAGTATTATTATTCTGTCAGACTGTTATTTATGAGTAATTACAACCTTTAACTTGTAACTCAAGATAGTTGTGACATTGTTTACTACCGACATACTAGCAACAGCTAGATTAGCGGTGCTAACTTTACACGTAATACAAACGATAATCTTCAAACTTAAAAAAAAGAAAGAGAGAGAGAGAGAAAACCCGCAGGTATATGTTGCGTGTACAAGCATTACAGACGTAGCTGGGTTTTATTTTCAAATCAAGCAACACTATTTACTTGTTCAGACAGTACTGAGTAGCTCAACAGGCCTGGGCCGCTACTTCGAGGAAGCTAGTCTTGAGTAGCTGGCCAGCTAGCTGGAATTGGCTTTAGCCGCAGTTTAGCTTTAGCTCGGTTAAATCTCTTACCAGACAAAATAGGTTGGAGTGGCAGTCCTCCAGGCTCGCCCCGTTGGGTACAAAACAAGAACTCATCTTCAGGGTGAAGCCAATCTCGCCATCATTTCACAGCAAAGGAACAGATTTTTTTTTACGAGTGCGTTCGAGTGTTTTGTGGCTGGCTGAGTATAAACTCCAGCAGAGCAGCTCCGCAAACAAATCAGCCGTCAAGACGCGTCTCGGGCAAGTTTAGCTGCTAGCGAGCTAACTATTCAAATCCTCCAGTCTCTTGTTGAACTCGCCAACATTCGCTTAGTTACTTAGCCGCGGTGGAAAACAAATATAAGCGGTGCTAAAAGAGTATCCGGCTCTGCGAAATACCGTTCCGTTTTCTGTTTTCAAAAAATCCGATAAAAACAACGTAAATCAAATTGTTCGAGGTAATTCCCCCTCCCCCCTCACTTAGCATCAGAGTATCTGGACGGCTAGCTAGCCAACCCACTAGCGTTAGCTAACAAGCTAGCTAACGTTAGCTAGCTGGCTAACCGATTGGCAGCCCAGGCAGTCAAGTCCAGTAAAAACACAAAAGTGTTCAGTTACAAAAAAAAATCCCCACTATTTTCTCGGTCTTCACAAGAAGGTGTTCACATTAGAAAATGCCCATTAAATATCAATTAAAAGCCGAAATGCAAAATCGTTTAAAACGCGAAACATTGTCCGCTTTCTCATCAATGTCTTGCTGTTTTTTCTGTTTGAATAGCTACATGGGTCTGTATCCTTTAATGGCGGCCACAGGGACAAACTCTGTAGCTGCCTCTCGGCTCCGGCTGGGAGTCAACCGAGGAGAAATGAGTCGACTCCGGATTCCGTGGAGCTTTAGAGTGAAAAGCGTTGCGAAGATAAAAGAGTCGGTTCTTAATGGGAATCGTTCTCCTCAAAAATACCAACACTTGTTTTGAATAGGTAGACTGCAGTTTAGAGTGTCTATACACCTAGGAAAGAGGTCCCACAAGGCTTCTGAGGGAGCTTCAGGGTTAGAGGAGATCCTCCTGTGGGAGGGTGACCATCTACTGCAGTGTGACTGAGGAAAAAACCAAACACGCATTCAGAGTAATAGATGGAACCTTCTTCAAGAGTATAAAACAGTAGTTCTCCAACTTTCTTTTAGTCTTGTCACTTTTTAAAAATTATTTCTGACCATTAATCTAACGTCCAAACTATGAAGAATGGTAATAATGTATAAACGTGCATTTTGCTGTTTTAAATGACAGATTAAATTAGAACTATTCATAATTATGAAAATGGCTCTTATGGGATTTTTTTTTTCCAAAATAAAAGCATGTTCTAAACAAATCCTGCTGCATCATAGACTTACAGAGCATTGATCACAAATTGTAAATAATTTCTTTGATATTGCTTAGCAACTGGACAGGCCAGATGCATCAAACATCAGACCCAAGCTCTAAAGTACAAAATCTCAAGTATGAGTTCAGCAATCAACATTATATCAAGGAGGACTACCACAGTCATGGATGAAACCTTTAATTTGTAAATCAATTCATTTGAAAGCCAACAGCTCAGCTTACTAGAAAAGCACTCTGAAGCATATAACACAATGCAAATTATAAGATTAGGAAAGGCTCTAATACAAAACCACTAACAAGTCTCAAAAATAGATCAGCCTGGTTGTCTTGTTTTGAGACTTGTTAAGTATTACCCTGCCCCGGAGGGGCTTGTGACCATAGATCTTGGTGGGGCAGGATGACATAAAATAATGTTCTAGTCTCAAACAAAATTAAGTCAACAGACTATTACACTTGACCTATGCTATAGGCTACTAAGTAAGTAAGCCTTTAATAGGCATTGGAAAGTTGACAACTCTTGAACAAACATGAACTTAAAAAAAATCCACAACTTTGTACACCAGTTTTCAACGAGAGAACAGAAAGATGTAGTCTGGTCTTAAAGATCAAGTCTGTTTAGTTAATCAGACAGAACATCTCTGACGTAAGACTGCCACATCAACTGTGTTTGATGAACACAGAATAGGTAATATCAGTAGCTGTCCTGCCTACTGTTCCTCCCCACTCATAATCAAAACAATCATAGAGTGAGCATGGGGTAGAGTCATTCCTGCCTCAGTAGCCCTCTGTTAGCACTTGTTGTAGTTTCCTGTCTATTATATACCTGCACACACATCAACTACCCTAACAGGAGGTATGGAGAAAACAGGAACTTTCCATGGCTGCAGGGATACAATCTTACCTGAAGTTATCTGACTACCATTTTTTAATACATCACTTAAAAAAAAAAAAAAAAAGTCTCCTGCTCTCTGATCTGACGAAACACATCACAAAATCTATAGCTCTCAACCAAAATTTTGTTCAAAACCAAAAAATCCTGAATGGGTGAGTCAATAACCTGACTCGAACCCAGCACCATTTCATACTGAAAAGCAGACTGAATTCATGTCTGTAACTGGCTATGACAACACCAAGGTTCAGATCATGGTAGTTTCAGAAAGTTTCTTTTGTTTTATTTTATTTTATTTTACCCCCCCCCTCCCCATTTAAAATTAAAATTTTAACAACAGACATTTTAACAATAGACAGCTTTAAAGAAATCCAGATGTAGATTTAGATTTAGAATCTCTAAGGAGAAAGCCAGAAGTGACAGTATGAAAGGAGATGACATGAGGAAGAAACCTTCATGAGAAAAAAAAAATCAAAGAGAGATTAACCATGGAAACAAGGGTGAGTCGTGGGCAAACACTGTTTTCAGTAAGTGCATAATTTTTAGGATATCCACATGGTAAGTGCATGATCCTTAGGATATCCATGTAGGACCTTCCAGAACAATCCTTAGTGCATCCATGTGGGGCTATCCATAGCAGCAGCTATAACATCCAGGCAATGAGGCATTACAATATTCCAATCTACAGGTAACAAATGCATAAACTAGTTTTTCACAGTTTCCAGTGTCTAATGTTCTTTACGCATTCCAGGAAATTACTGCTGTGTACTTCAGTAATAATGGTAGAATTAGTAAAAGTTCACCAAAGTATACATGTTTTCAGAGAACATTTCCAACAAAAGTACTTCATCAGCTGGACTACAGCCTCAGAAGTACTTTGCTTATAAAGCTGTCTTCTGGATGGAACAGCTGTAGAAGCACTGTGGAACAGAGGCCTCCATTATTAATGAGGAATTAAGAAAGGTACACCTACCCCAGTGTCATGTACAGCCTGTTAAGGACCTTTAGTTGAGCTGGAAGGGCTAACTGCAGATCATACAGTGATCCATTTCATTTGATGGGTAGAGGCAAACTTTAGACTGGGTAGCAACCCAAACTCAGCAAGGCCATTGTTAACAGCAATACTGATTTCTAATGATCCTAATGAGATTAGTTGAGACAAGGAAAAAGAGAATCTACTTGCTGGCTGAGCAGGTTACTTCAGTCTATGCCACTTCTAACATAGGAATTCAGTTTAGGGGTCAGAACCTGCTGTTTGTACCTTTTGAAGCACCTTTACCCCAAGGGGATATTTACGGGAAAGGCTTGGTCACAGTTAGAGCAGAAAGGCCAATATATCTGTCCCCATTGTAAACAAAATATGACATCATGACACTGATTGATAGACTCTCCCAGGGCATGTCCAGACTGTGAAAACCCAAGGTAGCTGAGCAAAGGTTTCCTTGTGACAAACAAGAAAAAAAAATGGAAAAAGCAAAACAAGTTACAGATAATTTTTTTTTTTTAAAATTCACAAGTTACTAGGAAAATGTGACAAAAATAAATCATAGAAAACAAGCAAATGGGACCCCCCCAGTCAAGCTTGACTATTTCAGTGAGGCACAAAAGGAGGTTGTGAGATAGGTCTTGTGAGAGGAATGTCATGCCTTTTTTATGATGACAGTGAAATTTGGTGTATCCCTTCAAGACCCAACTCCTGTGAAAAAGACCTATATGTCACTGCCAAAACCATTACAACAAAAAGTAAAAGAACACCTCCAAGACTTGTTAAATTGTGACTTGTTAAATTGTGAAAAAAAGACATCATTCCAAGCTCTGACTTCCCACTTTAGGGGTAAGTCAAATGCAGCATAAATAATAAACTCCATCCCTGATCATCACCCTAAATCTTGGAGGACTCACTTAGTGGTAGTTCCTGGTTCTTGGGGTTAGACCAGGGAAAAGCCTACCACCAGGGCTTCAGAGAGGAAGAAAGTCACCCACTGACTGACAGTACCACTGGACTGGGATTCCATATAGGCTAAGTTCAGCTCCTGGGAGTGTCTGGTTGGTCTTAGGGATGCAATTTGTCAGTCATATTTAGATGACAATTTAGTACACAGCCCTAGCTTTGAGTTTTACAGTTTTACAGAGATATCAGCAGCATGGGGCATTAAAAAGAGAATGTACCCAGCACTTTTAGAGACCTATGAAGGATGTTTGGTTTTCTCTCATACTGTAGGACATGAGTTCCCAAATTTTCTAGGCTAGCAAAGACTTTATATCACTATCACTCCTATCACTTCCAACTTATTAGTCCTCAGCCCCTAAACAAAAGAGAAACAAGAGAACTATTGAGACAAATAACACAGGAGAGCTGTCAAAAAGAACTCCCATTAACTGGACACAGACCCACAAAGACAGATTAAACAGTCTCATTGACAAATTACTTGAGCCACCCATACTGGATTACCCTGGTGTACACAAAACCATTCTCCATTTCTGTACCAGAGGTAAAAGGGGAGCAGGGTGGTGATAGGCTGTGTCTCTAGAACACTAACCCCTCACAAGCAAAACTATCAAATGAAGAAGTTGAATAAACGAGCCAGGATGAGTTCAGAAATAATAATGGTAAAGAGAGACATGCTGAGAGTATGGCGGAGGATATGCCTTTATCAACCTTTGTCAACCTGTAGATGCCTTACCCCAGACCAAGTAGAGATCCAAGTGAAAGACACTGTCATTGGGTGATTCTTCCAGCATAGAAGGAAGGACCAACAGTCCACTGCCCAGCTGAGAACAGAACATCCAGATATGTAATTATGCAGAGATTTGCAAAAAAAAGTAGTTCATGCTTGAGTTACTCCTTAACTAGAAGATTTCTTAGACATAACATTTCCTGCCTGCCAGCTATAAAGTATATATATACTGCTCAAAAAATAAGGGAACACTTAATCACTACAGTATAACACTAAGTCAATTAAACTTCAGGGATATCAATCTGTCCAGTTAGGAAGCATAAGTGATTGTGAATCAGTTTCACAGACAACCCCCAAAAAGGGAATGGTTTTGCAGGTGGTGGCCCCAGACAACTGCTCTCTCCTTATCCTTTCTGACTGATTTGTCTCTAGTTTTGTGTTTTGTTAGGGTCCTTGTCACTACTTGTAGCATGAGGCAGTACCTGCAACCCAATCAGGTTGCACAGGTAGTCCAGCCACTCCAGTATGGCACATCCATACGTGCCGTTGCAAGGAGGTTTGGTGTGTCTAAAAGCAACAGTTTCAAGAGCATGGAGGAGATACCGGGAGATGGGCCGTTATATGAGAAGAGCTGAACAGGGCCGTAGAAAGGCAACAACCCAGCAGAAGGACCGGTATCTGCTCCTTTGTGCGAGGAAGAACAGGAGGAGCACTGCCAGAGCTCTACAAAATGACATCCAGCAGGCTACTGGTATGCATGTTTCTGACCAAACTGTCAGAAACAGACTCCATGAGGGTGGCATGAGGGCCCAATGTCCTCTAGTGGGACCTGTGCTCACAGCCCAGCACCGTGCAGCTTGATTGGCATTTGCCAGAGAACACCAGAATTGGCAGGTCCGCCATTGGTGCCCCATTCTCTTCACGAATGAGAATTACCTTCAGGTAATGTGGCCCCTGAGAAACAGTGGGTTCAACCTTTTCAGGAGTGTTAGAGTCAAGACCTGGGAAATGTCAGACAGCAAAGCTTAATACAAGTCATTGGGATTGCCAAACTGGCTGATTTCAACGTAAAGTACTGCCCAGGTAAACACAATGCAGTTGCATTCTAGGATTCCCCTAGACATGGACACGTCATACGTGAGGAGGGCAAACTCATCTGAGTCTGAGAACCTAGTTAACTCCTCAGCAGTGTCTCCACTTGTAACATTACGTACAGTTACACCCAAGAGTTTGTTTATATTTGTATATGACAATGTATATACAGGGCTCAGGCTTTGCCGGATCACCATTCTTGTCAGATTGCCATTTCTGATGTGTATACCTATAGTTCTTGCAAGCACTTTGTGTTTAATGTCAAAGGTTCTCAACTGAGCATGTTTTGGCCTGGTGTACGTTGTTTCCTTTGCACATGCTGCTGCAAGTCAGGTTTCAGGAGGTCAAAACATAATCTCAAGTTTCTTCCTATGAAGAGCATAACTGTATCTGACCTGTAGTTGTATGAGGTGTGTTTCTAAGGCTGTTTAAAAGATTGGATGAATCTCTAAGCAAGACCATTCATTGATGGGTGGTACAAAACTGAGGTAATGAGCTTCATACTGTTTGTTCTGACAAAATCTTGGAATTCTTCTGAAGTGAACTGGGTTCTACTATCCCAGTATGGAGAATGTCCACAGTTTTCATGGAGGTTGCATTTTTCACTGTAAAGACCGCAAGCCATTCTGAGTGTGCACTGGCCATAACTGGATCTTGGCTTCTCTCTTTCTGTATTTAAGCAGTTGTATTGGGCATTGTTTCCATTTATGCCATGTGGAACTTTTCAGACTGATCTTTCCCCACCACTCTCTCCTTTGGCTCACATGGCAGACTTGAAAGCCCATCAGCATTTTCATGTTGTTTTGTTCCCCTGAATTCAATGGTATAATCATGGGCCCCTTAAAAACAGGACCCAGTGCTATAAACAAGCTGCAGCCTTGGCTGGTACAGCTTTCTGTGTGTTGAAGATGGTGAAGAATGGTTGATGATGGTTTTTAATGTAAAATGTTGCCCACAGATGTACCGATTACACTTGCTTACCCCCATACCAGACTTAAAACCTATCAAATTGGGTGTAGTTATGCTTAGCTGAGTTTAATGACCTTGATACAAAACAAATGTTATAGTTCTCTCAGCTCTATCAGGCATACAATGCAATAACACTACACCAATGCCATATGGAGAAGTGTCACAAGCTAAGCACAGAGGTAGACCAGGGTTGTAATGAGTAAGTATATTCTCGGAAGTGATCAGTTCTTTTGCATTTTTAGATGATTGGTCACAATCCTTTTGCCATTTCCATGTGGTCTCCTTTTGCAACAGGCAATTCAGTGGATGTAGGACCATGGAGAGATTTGGTAGGAAATTGTGGTAATTTGACAAGACCCAAAAAAACAAACATTGCAGCTGATTCATATTTACCAGTCTAGGTGCCTTGAGAACTGCATTAATTTTGTCCTGGGATTTATGTATTCCCTTTTTATCAAATAC
Source organism: Pangasius macronema (assembly GCA_037577455.1). Taxonomy (NCBI): domain Eukaryota; kingdom Metazoa; phylum Chordata; class Actinopteri; order Siluriformes; family Pangasiidae; genus Pangasius; species Pangasius macronema. Next base: position 6,194,680 of record CM074958.1, on the reverse strand, counting down.
ATGTCCACAGTATTCTATGGAGTGTTTGGTAAAGACTGCTTCAAGATTTGAGATGAGTCTCGTCATCACTGCCAGTAACTTTTTCAGTGACAGTTATATTGTCCAACTAACACTGTGTGCCAGGGATACCCTGGCACACTTCATCTAGAGCTCTCTGCAACATAGCAGGAGTAGAATTGACCCCAAAAACAAGCCTGTAATAGTGAAAGAGACCTTTATGAGTATTTATGGTGAGAAAATATTTGGATGACTCTTCCATCACTGAAAGTGATGCAAAGATATCATATATGTAAGGTAGTGGTGAGCATGTGAGGTGGTCTGCATGTAGCAAAGGACATAGTGACATTAAAGTTGCCACTAACATGCTATTTTTCTTGATTACTAACACCATGGGGTGCACAGTCACATTAGTTTGCTTTGGAAAAAATACCTTGATCCTCCAGAGGCTTGAGATCGGTAAACAGAATATGGCACAGAGCCTGATGGAACTTTGTTTGGGCATTGTCCTCTATCAACATACACACCTTCATATGTTCCATAGTCCCAATTCCCTCCTGGAACATCTGAGCAGAACATTCCACTAGCTGGGTCTGCTTCTGAGTGGGCCTCACACTTTATGGTAAAGTCAGCTGTACTGCCATTATGGACTGCCAATTGAGCTGAATGCTCATTAGCCACTCACATCCAAACAAAGGCTCAATGTTGGTCTGCAGTACATACATGGCAAGTGTTCTTCATTTGTTTTCATATTTCACTTTCACTTTCAGTTTTCCCACAGGTACAGATTTCTTTCCTGTGTATGGTTTTAGCATTACTGTGGTAGGTTTCAGTTTCATGTGTGAAAAGTTTTCTTCATACATTTGGTATGAGATGTTTGACAGTGATGACCAGTGGTGTCCTACTCCATCTTTAATTTTACTCCTTCAATTACACTTATCACCCAGATTCTTTTGTGGTCTGTCTTTTTCAGAGAATGGATATAGATATTTAACCTCTGGTAATTATCATTACCGTTAGTCATCTGAGCCTGCATCATTCATGTCATGCACCTTTTTCTCTTTCCTGGTTTCCACAAGTTTTCACTTTGCACATTTTCTGTAAGAGTCCCTTTCTATTACACTGTTTGCATTCTATGTCTTTGAACCGGCATTTGGCAGGGTCATGTGGCTTCTTCCCATATCTAAAGCATGCCTGTGTTTTTCCGTTGCACAGTTCATGTGGCACTATACCGTGGTCTTTCTATGCAATTTGAGAGTGTCTTTCATGGCTGTTTCCATAGAAATGGCTATCTCCAATGTGCAAGTTAATGTCAAGTATTTTTTTTCTGTAAGCAGTCATTTCTGCATGCTTTCATTGTGCAGCTTTCATGCAAACAAATCTCTGAGGGCATTAGACAACAACTTGCCAAACTGGCAATGCTCTGCGAGTCTGCAAAGACTTGGTTTTGCTTATGAAACAGAAAATATTAACCAGTTGCTTTGGATTCAAATGCCTTTGTATTATTTCAACAATTCTTTTGAATTTTTTTGAAGGTTTTTGCTGGTGCTAGTGCCCACTCTTCAACAGTACTGTCAAAGCGTCCATTTGTCCAACATACCCAAACATTTTAGTTTATTCAGATGACGTTTTAATTAGTTTCCATTACTGTTACTCACTTTATTTTCCATATCCTTTACTCCAGTTTGCTTCTGTTAGCACCACTGTGAGCAAGAGGTGCAAGGCAGGGCACATGACAAAAATCTGCTTCAATACAGATGGTATATACTCGTTTCAGTCAATCTACTATTCTTGATAAGACGGGGTTCTGGTTAGACTCAGCCAATTCTTTTGTATTTTTACTTTAAACACTAACAGCAATAACACCCAAGAGACTAAGTTTGATGCGTATTTACTGCACTTTTGCAAGTTCAAGTTCAATTCTACACACAGCAGTGCACTAGCGTATAACATATTCTGGTATAATTCTGCAGAGCTGTGCAACACAACGCAGTTCCTGCTTGAGTTACTATTTAACTTGAAGATTCCTAGCCATGAGAGTTCTTTGACATACATAGACATCTAAGACATTTGTAGCTGTGTATGTATGACAAAGCATAGAGTTTGAAGCCTTTCTTCAGCTTGCAAGAAGAGACTTTACAAGTATTGTAACATATCTGAAAAATATCATTGACATTCATCTTCAGAAGCTCTTTTAGACACTGACTATAAAGCACCACCACTGTGAGTGTAATGAAAGAACTGGAAATGCAGGAACAGTACTGAAGAACGTGGTAGTGTGATGCGCCCATAACCAAGGGTTTTTCCCTTTCCATTCTCTCCACTCTGTAGTGATCCAGTTATGTGGAAGATTAGATGCTGATGCAACCAATGCCATATCACACACCTGGGCTTGTACAAGCACAATTCGCTCTCCACTGTTCTCCAGTGGCACAACTTTAGCAGTGGTGGACTGGGGTGATGTGTTGCTTATGCAGTCATTGCTAGTGCTCAAGGTAGCACTAGTATCCAATATTTTTGGTCACTTGGGTGGGTCCAGATAAATGGTGCCATAAGTTTTTTTTAACACATCTAGATGTAAATATCAGGAAATGAAAGCTGAAATTATGATCTATCATCTCATATTCATCTTTCGAACCTAAATGTCTTCAGTGTACAGCAAAAAAAGAAAAGAATTGGCCTTGTCATTCCAATACTTTCAGAGGGGACTGTATATATATTTTATAGGCTTTATTTAGTTCATGGCTATTTTATTGCAAAAGGAACAGTTTTACATGTATACCATAATAGCAGAAGTATAGCCAATTGTTTCTTTTTGAGTGGTAGTCATCACCCCACAGGTAAACATATGGAAATCACAGAGTTTGCACAATTCTACTGTAATGAGAATATACATACAGTGAGGTCACTAAGTATTTGATCACCCTGTGATTTTGCAAGTTCTCCTACTTAGAAATCATGGAGGGGTCTACAATTCCCATTTAAAAATTTTAATATTTGGTACAGAAGCCTTTGTTAACAATTACAGAGGTCAAACGGTTCCTGTAGTTCTTCACCAGG
>CM074958.1:6172634-6191523 GCA_037577455.1 Pangasius macronema | reverse complement strand
CATGATTTCTAAGTAAGAGAACTTGCAAAATCACAGGGTGATCAAATACTTATTGACCTCACTGTATATATATATAATTAATAAAGACTTTAAAATATTAAATATTAGCCTATTAACAATATTGTTGATGTGTATATAAAATGTAAATGTAACTTCAGTTTTCACTTTTAAATTGACCCAAAGACTCAGACTAATCATCAATCATATTTCAGAAGGCTTTGATGCTGAAAGACAATTAAATAATGTTTTTAAACTTGTCACTTTAAAAGGTATGATTTCTTCATATAACTACCACTATGCTTTAGACTGAGATATTTCAGGACACTTCTGGAATTTCTCTTATTGGAGTTGGTTTGGTCTTCAGTGGAATTTTTTTCTCTGGAGCTTCATACTGCCAGATCACCCAGTGGAGTAATAACAGTAGTTGTTGCTTACTTCCCACATTTTTGGTTGAAAAAAATTACAAGGAAATTTACCCAGTCAAATGTTGGAACAATGACTCTCTCTTCTGTGCAGCTAAACTGAGTGTTGACATTAGAGGACTGCTCCACAGTATTAGCAATGTCATTGAGACAGTCTATTGAGACAGAATCTATCTATCTGTCTGCCTGTCTGTCTGTTCCTTCTTTCGGTTCCATGTAGGCTCCTTCCAGATTTTATTCCACATCATGTACAGCAGGATTTTTCTCTTCATCTGGAAGGTTTGCAGTCCAGACTGAAGTCCAGACTGAAAAAAACCTGTGAAGATCTGTGGTGCATAGTTGTCACAAAAGGCACCAGCTGTTGCCATAACTTTCGAAATATCATGAGTGAAACTATGCAGTTTACTGCATTTGGACGGCAATAGTTTCAGATCTGCTTTCTGGTGCTGTGGTGTGCGGCCAGGTAGAACAATGGCAGTGGCTTCAGCTGAGAATGAAATCTACAGCTGCTTTGGTGTATTTCAGTTTCAGTGAATTTAATGGGAGCCTATTCTTGGTTTTATGAACTCTTGTTTCCACAACAGCAAGTTTGTAATGCTTTATCGGAGTGTTAAAGTTTGTCCAGATGGATTCCATATTCAAAAACATCTATGCATATAACCACTGTACAAGAAATCAGTGTTTTGTTCTTTGAACTCAGCCTAATGTCCTCTTCCTGGATATTATAGTGGTTATAGACAGGTGCATAACACAGGGCAGTTTGGACAATATCGCTGTATCAAGCTCTGACGTAATAGAAATATTTAAATTTAATAGATTATTAAATCATTGTCTGTGTGATAAAACCACACTTAACTAGGAAAGTAACAAGTTTAAAATTTTTACTTTTGCATTTCTTTTGCTTCACTTTTACTGACTTTGTTTTATAAATAAAAACATTTTTAATTAAAAAATAAAACAAGTTTTATATTAAAGAAAACATTTTACGTAAATAACATTTCCATGTCATTTTGGTGAAATATATTTATATTACCTTAAAATAATGCTGTCAAAATACACAGGCAGAAAAAAAAAATATATATATATATATATATTTTTGTACGTTTGTCTGCTTAGAGGTATACAGGTCAAGAGCTCCAGTTACAGTTCTCATCAAACATCAAAATAGGGGAAAAATGTGATCTCAGAGACTGTGGCATGTTTGTCGGTGACAGATGGGCTGGCTTGAGTATTTCAGAAACTACTGATCTCCTGGGATTTTAAGCACAACAGTCTGTAGAGTTTACACAGAATGGTGCAAAAAACAAAGAACAATAGACATCCAGTTAATGACAGCTCTGTGGGCAGAAACACCTTGTTAATGAGAGAGAGGTCAGTGGAGAATGGCTAGACTGGTTCAAATTCGACAGGAAGGCTACAGTAACTGAATTAACCTCTATTTACAACTGTGCTGAGCAGGAATCGGATAGAACCTTGAGGCTGATGGGCTACAACCGCAGAAGGCCACATCAGGTTCCACTGCTGTTAGCCAAGAACAGGAATCTAAGGCTACAGTGGGAACAGACTCACTGAACTGACTTCAACTGGACAGTTGAAGATGTGCCATACTGATTTTTCCTTGATCACGATTTACCATTTAAAAAAAATCATGAGAAACAATAAAATTTTCCAAAACCGAAAAGCAGGAAAATTAGTTTCCACTGTTTCAGAGAGAAGGGGAGGGTGTAATATTATTACCAGCTGTGTAGTCAGGAACTGCTTCCTGGGGTTATATATCCGATTCTTCTTCACATGCATGTGCATTACAAGGTTGGCATACCTATGCTGCAAATTTACTCACAATTTCTGCAGTTTCTATTGAGAAAATGCACTGTCACAAATAGGCTACTGTGCTACATGAATGAAGTGGAAGTGACTTTGTGGCCAAGTGTGGTGACCCATACTCGGAATTTGTGCTCTACATTTAACCCATCCAAGTGCACACANGTATTGAGGGTGGCAGAGAGCGCTGGTCATTCACTCCCCCACCTACAATCCCTGCCGGACCCGAGACTCGAACCCCTGACCTTCGGGTTCACCTTCGGGTTACAAGTCCGACTTTCTGACCATTAGGCCACGACTGCCCCAAAATGCACATGAGAGGTGGTCAGATTCTGCCAGGGAGTCTGCATTCACAATAACATATAACTAACAAAAACTTTCTGAGAGCTCAACACCTGTTCATATATTTATGTCATTTGGCTCATCTCATGTTTTATTGGGGAGAAAAAGAGTGCTCTTTCAGTTTATTTTTGCATGATAATGTGTACTGGTTTTCTTCCTCTTCTTTTTCTTCTTCTTTTCCTTTTTGTTTTTACTATTATGCCAGCTGCATTTACAGTTAAAGAAATCCAGAAATCTGGTGTGCTGCTGCACCCTCAGCACCCCTGCTTTCCATGTCCCTGATCATGGCAGTGTAATATTGTGTAGGGACAATGAAATTGTTAAATTGTACAAGCCAACTGCTTGGTCTGATGAATCGTGATTTGCTGTGACACGCAGATGGTAAGGTCAGAATTTGGCATTAACAGCATGAATCCATGGATCCAACTTGCCTTGCATCAACAGTTCAGGCTGGTATGATGGTGGGGAGAGTGTTTTCTTGGTACACTTGGGGTCCCTTAATAAAAATTTAGCATCATTTGAATGCCACAGACAATTTGAGTACTGTTGCTGACCATGTGCATCCCTTCAAGGCCACAGTTTGCCCATTTTATAATATTCAGACATGAAATTATCGTAGAAGTCAATGGTCTGGATTTAGGTCATCTCGTGGAAACCCTACAACATCTTCTCTTCTAAGTCAGCATGAATATGCAGCTGAAAAATCTGCAGCCATTATGTGATTCAATCATGTCAACATGGAGCAGAATCTCAAAGAAATGTTTCCAACACCTTGTGGAATCCCTGACATGAAGAATTGAGCTTGTTGTGAAAGACCTGCCAACCTTTGCACTTTTTGTGCAGGGGCAGTGCCTTTTCACATTGGAGTATGCTAGTAAGATTTATCACTCAAAAAAGGGAAAAAAGAGCAGTCTTTTTCTGCTTTAACACTTTACAAATAATTGTAGTGCTGATGAAAATTAGTGTAACAAAGGAGACACAGGGAAATAGTGATAGATTCATGTGCATGAGGTTACTACGAGAAATAACCCACATTCCAAAGAGCTTAGTAAAAAACAGTTCCCGGTCAAACACAAGTGAAGCACTAAACAATAATATCCAAAAAATAATTCAAAGGCAAGTCAGGGTCACTGGCATAGTGCATTACATTGCTCCATCCCTTGGAATTGAGTAGCATGTGGATTCTAAACCAAGATGCTCATTGACCTCTAATGGTGGTGGTGGCTCAGCTCTGGTTATTTGGTTCAGGGGAGATAGAAAGTAAGGTTTGAGTAGCGGGACATGGAAAGTAGGAGTAATTTTTACGTAGGTGGTAAATCTAGTTTATTAGAAACTGGATTTACTTGTCTGAGGATATGAAACCAACCAGTAAAATGGGGACTTAATTTTCTAGACAGGAGTTTCAAATCCTTCGTGGATAGCCAGGCCTTCTGCCCAGGTCATAGAGATGGATGTGTTTGATGATTTGGGGTCTGCGTGGCATTTTCGATGGCAAATGGGACGCTGCATTCAAACATGGGCTGCGTCCCAAGTCTGTTCACTCCTCATCCAATCATTGACTGCTGTGACATCCAAGGCACGGATGATTTCTATAAGACTACATGGGAAGCCTTAAAATTTCATTACAATGCAGAAAGGAAATTCTTAACAAAAGTGTTTATACTATTCACCATTCTTGGTGAAATTCAATATTTTAGTGAGTCAAATTATCATATATATCACTGCAATACCTCATTGTCCATTGCAATGCAAACTGTTCTCAGTGAACCTGTGTGAAAATCTCCCTTGAAGCCCCGAAGCACCACTGATAGTAATCTAGAGACACATGGCTTCTATGGCAGGTTCAAGTACAATGTGTTTTAATAGGAGCAAAGATTAAAATTTTAGTAAAGTGCATAGTTTCACTTTGGGCAACTTTTAATATGTTATTTTGAGTTCCGCCTGGAAGCCGCACATCTTTGGGAGTGAAAACGTGTATGGGCGGGTGGGTTTTGCATAGAGAAAACATCTCAGAGTTTATTGGACAGTGCACATTTTGCTTGTCCCATCTGGACACACAGCTTCTCCATATGATGATTGGGAGATCTCTCAAAGGAACAGAACCTCATAACCAACTGCCAATCTCCCAAGGGTTCCTCTGTCCAGGGGAAGAGAGGAAACTGAAATCCTAACATACATTGGAGGGGTATGAAGCCTGTGGAGGAGATAATCAGAAAATTCTGTGCATACTCAGTCTAGGGGAGAAAGCAGCTCTGGATGTGTTGGTTGTTTGCAAATAAAGCTATGAAGAACCTCTTGATTACTTGATTGAGTTGCTGTCTGTCAGGTGATATGGGGGTGACAGGCTTAAGACAGAATGACAGTAATGTTTAGATATTTGCAAAAGGCATGCCCTCAAACTAATGGAAGTGAGGGGTTTTTGATGATGAAGAATGCACACGCTGGTGAACCTTTGCACCTCCTTGGTGGTATGAGGCTGGGGCCAGGAAGTTACAGCTCCACACTTGGACTGGTTCATTTTCATCCCATGCTGGTCTAGCATGTAACCTAAGGTCTTCACAGGTGGCTGTAGAAATACATACTTTTCTATTTAACAAAGACCTTGTTATCTAAGAGCTTTCTGAGAACTTGTCAAATGTGCTGAATATGTTCCATCTCTTATAAGGATAATGTTAACATAGCATCGATATACACAATGGGAATTGTTTTCAAAAACTCTCAGAATTTCATTAACGAAGACTTGGAAAATTGAAGCAACATTTACAAGCTCATATGGCATTACAAAATATTCATAATATCCAGAGGCAGTCATGAGGCAGCTTTCCATTCACCGTCTTCTTTGATATGGATTAATTTGTATGCACTTCAAAGATCTAATCTGGTCAAAAACCTTTGTTCCTCTTACCTGTTTGAGGGCAGAAGGGATAAGAGGCAGTGAGTGTTGGTACTTAATTACGACAGCATTGCGGCCTTGGTAATCAATACCAGTTCGGAGCCCACCATATTTTTCCCCCAAATAATCCAGCGACTACATGGGACATAGACAGCCTAATATAGCCTTTGTTTAGGGCTTCCTGGATGTACTCTTCTATGGCTTTTTTCTCAGGTATGGAACGTGGATATGAACAGCTTCTTGGGGTGAGGAGCCAGATGGGAGGTCAATGGCTCAATCTATGATGAGGTGAGGTGACGTAGCTTTGACTTTGCTAAATACTTCAGACACCTCTGGATACAGTTCTGGATGCTGGATGTTTTGTGTGGTATCTGGAGTTTTTCACCTGGGTAGAGTGACAAGGTAAGGAGAGTTGTAAAAATAATGAGTTGTGAGGTCACTTTCCTTCCATGAGATTGTCAGGTTATGGGGTAGCCAACCACAGTGTTTCAAGAACAACTGGATTCTGGGAGGGACTTCGTGATCAGGAAGGAAAGGGTCTTTGTCTGTAGAGTGCCTCTGTGTTTGTAGAGGGGAATGGTGCATTGTATAATTTTTTTCCCCTTCCTAGCAGAAAGCCATCCAGGGCAGTGACACTATGTGAGCCTTTAAGGGATATAAGTGGAATCCAAAAAAGGTAATCCAAGGCACACTTCCAATTTAAATAGTCTAAAAGGACATCACTAGGTGGTGCCACAATGACAGAAGATAAATTAATATAAACTGAAACATGCTTACAAAAGGTAAAAAATATTGCACATATTCAGTACCATGCATTGGAAAAGAGAACGAATGATTTCAGAGAAAGGGACGAAACTCAATTTCTTCATTTAAACCAGTAAAGTCCATTGCCTTCATCTGATATATGTAAAATGTTTCCCTTTGTAATAATAATTTCAAGCGATCTCCACCTTATATGTTTTTACCTACTGTTTCTAATGCTTCCACTAGGAGGCTGTCTGGGTTGCTTTATGTGCTACTTGCCATAGGGTAGTCCACGTTCTGTTTTCTGATGGCATTTATGTGTTCTGAGACCCTATTCTTTAAGTGGCTCTTGGATCTACAATCTTTTTCTGATATCCCCTACCTGTGAAATGCTCTGTTAATACATTGGCCTGTATTTTAAGTTCACTGTCTGGATCAGAAATGTGGCTGAGGTGTAGAAATTTTACAAAAGGGATATTGTTCTTTAGCCATTTTGGATCAGCTCTTAGTAGGGTGTTTCCTAGATAACCGAAAGATGTATGTCATCTAATGTCTTTTGGAGGGAGAGGGAAACTTTAGTAGTTCAGATTTTTTGATTATTTTTCTTAGTGAATAATCAATACTTAATTTAACATATCTATTATTGTTGTTAATGTGCTCAAAAAATGAAGCAATTCATCCTTAGTGCCTGTCCAAGAACATAAGATGTTGTCTGTGTTCTGCCCCCACCATAAAATTTTATGTTTATACACAGATTGATAAAAATAATCATTCTTCCATAAACCAAATAAATTACCATAGTTTGGTATGCTCTCATTGCTGTGCCATGTATTTGCATGTAAAGTTGATCCTGAAAAAGAAACATGCTAATTTTTTTATGTCTTTTCTGTTAACTGAAGAATGAATTCTGCAGGAGGATAAGCTTCCAGTCGTCTACTGTTCAAAAAATGTTGAAGAGCCTGCAATCCTTGTTGATGATTGATGTTTGTGTACAAGGAGTCCACATCAAAGGTAATAAGTATAAGTGGAATGTTTAACATTTTTGCTATGGTTTCATGAAGTTGAGCCAGCAGCTCCTGAGTCAACAACTTCTGGAAAATAGTTAGAATATGAGCACCATGATAGTTTCACGGGTAAGAGAATTCTCTTATCTATTGAATGAGATATAACTATTGTCACCTGTGTTTGGTGAAGGTTTTTGGGCTTTAGGGTTTTTTTTGTTGGCTCAGATGTGACTCAGAAGTTATTTCCTCGCATAATCGTTTCGGGTGAAACAAATCCCGTAAGGAAGAGAAGGCCTCAGTCCAATCATGTTCGATGAAGATACCCGATTGGGTATATTGGGGCTAGGTAGAGGACATGATTACCTTGATTGGCCTAGATTGTCAGGGTTGGATGGTGAGCTGAATAAGCTGGGAGAGCATTGTTGTGACATGGTAGATCTGTTTGTAGCATCTCATTGAGGCCTTGAAAGAAAACCACTTTTAGTGCCAGTTTGTTCCATTCACTTTTGGCTACTAGGATGCGAAAAGCAAGAGCATAATCAGTGGCAGACTGTTTATCTTGTTTAATCAAGTCTCTCTCCAGCATCTTTTCCTGATTTAGGGTGATGACATACATCCCAGAATTCCCTCTCAAACTTGTTGATGTTGAAACTTCACATGATTGAAAGTAGTGGTGGCCCAGGTGAATGCTTTTCTTGTATGTAGCGCAAGGAACTGACAAACCTTATCAACTTCCCTGGAAAAAGCAGACGGTGTGGTAGCAAACACATTGCCATGCTGCATGTGAAAACTTTTGCATTTTCCAGGTGAACCATTGTATTTCTCAGGTTGTACATGACAAAGCCAAGAGTGAGTAACTTCCAGGCTGGCAATGGAAGTGGCCTTCTGTAGCAGGGAAATGGTGAAGATCCATGTGCAGGAGTTTATTAACAGACACAGTCCAGATTCCAAAGAGCTTAGTCAAAAAACAGTTCTAGGTCATACACAAGTGAAGCACCAAATAATAATATCCAAAGGGTAATTTTATATATACCATACAGTATTGCCCTCTGGTGGTGTGGTGGAGAATTGTGGGTGACTGGTGTGAACATGTGAACATTAGACAACCAGTTTTAAAAGGATTATACAAATATGTAATAATATGCACATTACTATGGAATCAACTATAAAGACACCATCCAGCTGAATTTTCACAGTTACTGTGGATGGTAGCAGCAGTAACAATTCCCAACTAAACAGCTGATCATCATTCTCTCCCCATCAATCATCAATCTCAAAGATGTCACAGCCATCCAAGACCAGAAGCCAAGGGAGAAAAATTGACTGTGCTTTTTGGATGGAAGGGATGGCATACTCTCTCCCCTGTTACTAGCCAGTTGTGGGTGTCTGTTAGTCCAGGTATGCAGAAGAAGGTAAGTAGCACTTTCCTCTGAGTGTGTTACACTGCCCTGTGACCATAGCTTCACATGTCTAGGAGCAAACATGTACTCTCCCTGACCCTTCATGGTTGGTAGAGGTCATGTGATAAGGGAGAGCTGGATGTTGGCTGGGAATTGACCATGACTGAATTAGAAAAAAACCCTCTAAAATTCTGATGCCACTGAAAGACACACTGATTGTCTAAAAGTAACTACTATTTATTGATTTACATTTAATTTGTATTTAATTTAAGATGTAATATAAAAAATATTACATATGACCATTGTAACAGTGACAACACATGCAACCCAGGGACACAGTGGACTCAAGGCGAGTGTCAAGCAGCAGAGGCAGGCACAGAATACATAGGATAAGTAGAAAAAAAATTGTGTGTCAAAAAATAGCATCAGAAAACATGCAAGGGTCAGCTGATCAGCAATCAGAATTAACAAGGCAAACCAGAATCTCAGAAACCAAAGGACAAGAGCAGAGATTTGAATACCAGGATATAAATATCACTAAACAAGGCTTAGCATATCAGGAACAAATAACACTGAATGATACTTTGCACTGAGGGTATGTTTGGTGTGTGCTTATATAGTAGTAAGTGGTGATTGAGTCCAGGTGTGTGTAATCAGAAATCGGGTGACTGTGAACATGATAGTGAGTGTGTGTGCTGGGAGCTGGAGTCTAAGGCAGCCATGTTTATAATCTTTGATGTATGTTGGGAAATGGAGTTCAAGGCTTCCATGTTATGTAGGAAGTAGAGCCATCTGAGAGTTGGAGGCCCTTGCTGATTCAGGCTTATACATGACAGAACCCCCTCTCAAAGAGCTTGGTCTGGGAGCAGACTGTCTTTTGGGCCAACACCGAAATCCAGGAGCTGGGTGCCTGGGGAACAATGGGCATGGAATTCATTGCAAAAGAGGGGATCTGGAACATCTGTACCTTTCTGCAGCCTTGACTAACATCTTGAGTTGACAGCCACACATGATCTTTAGGTTCATAGATTGGGGTTTCTTACCTATGGACGTCTCCGAACTCCTTGTATGTCTGAGCTGCTTGTCTGAGTCTTTGGTGATGAATGTTGAAACCATTCATCTACAGCTGGTGAGTCATTTCTGGTCGCATTCCAGGGGAAAAAGAGGAGGTTGGTAACCAAGTACACACTGGAATGGGGTTAGCTGGGTGGCAGAATGGTACAGGGAGTTTTGGGTATATTCAACCCAAGTATACACTGGAATGGGGATAGCTGAGTGGCAGAGTGGTTCAGGGAGTTTTGGGCATTTTGGGCATATTCAGCCCAAATTAAACCAAGAACAGTCCTCCTGGTCAGCATCACAATATCCTGCTGATTTCTTGGTTGGCCTGTTCCACCTGATAGTTGGATTGTGGATGGTATCCTGAGGTAAGCCTGACTATGAACCCTCAATTTTTCCATGAAACTGGACCAAACTCTGGAATTTAATTGTGTGCCTCTGTTGCTAACTATGACCTCCGGAATACTGAAGTATGTGAACATGTGCTTGAAAAGTGTTTCTGCCATTGAGAAGGCTGAAGGCAGTTTTATAGTGGAATGAGGTGCAGGGATTTGGAGAAGCAGTCAATGATGACCTTTATAACTGTGTTTCCTTGGAAAATAGGTTAAGCACATAATCAATGGCCAGGTGAGACCATGGCCATTAGGGAACAAGCAGATGAATTAATTTAATGTCCTGGGCACTTTGTCTTGAAAATGAGGAGGCAAACCTGTTTGTTGCTGTGCATGCTTGGCCACCAGTACTTATTTTGAAGGAGCTGACAGGAGCTGTTTTGTGAACCTCGGGATGTCCGGTGGTAGGGGAGGTGTGAACCCATGTGATCACTTTGTCTCTCAAAATGTTTGGCATATATGTTCTCCCTGTGGGACAGGATTCTGGTACAGGATGCTCTTGTGACTGGGCTATCTCTCTGTCAATATCCCAAGAAATAGCTCACACAATGCCAGACTAAGGGAGAATGAATTCATTGTTCAGAGCCCATCTGGCTTGGCTTGAATTGACTCATTTAGCAGTCTTAATGTATATGACATTTTTGTGATCCATGTAAAGATCCATAAAGACAATAAAGAGTTCAGCTCCCTCTAGCTAGAGATGCCACTCTACTAGTATCAGTTTAACTGATAATAGTTCTCGATTTCCAATGTCATAATTCCTCTCTGCTGATGATAATTTGAGGGAAAAAATGTGACAGGGTGAAGTTTCGGCTTGTCGCTGACTTGCGAGGACAGCACCACTCCTACTCCAAATTCCAAGACATCTAACTCTACAATGAACTGTCTGGAGGGGTCAGGGTGTTTAAACATGGGTTCAGTGGTAAACGCTTCCTTGAGGTGAGAGAAGGATTGATCTGCAGCTGGCCACTTTAATTGGTCTGCTTTTTGATTAGGGAAGTGAGCAGTGCAGCGATGTGGCAGATGTTGCAAATTAACCTTCTTAAAAGTTGGCAAATCTTAAAGTCTTTGGAAGTCTTTCATGGTGACAGGTTTGGGCCAATCTTGTACTGCTGTTACCTTATTAATTTCCATGAAAACCCTCTCTTCGCATATAATGTAAACCAGGAAGGTTATATGTAGGAGATATCTTTTTATATATAGAGCTGGTTCCATAGCAGACCTTTTAGCACTTGCTTGACATGGTTAGTGAATTTCTAGGATGGGGAATAGAGAAGCATATTGTCTATTTAAGTGATTACAAACTTGCCCAGCATATCTCAAAGGACATCATTAATAAAACACTGGAAAACTGAAGGTATGCAAAAGAGGCCATATGCCTCTAATAATACTGCATGAGGTTTGGCGAATATACAGGCCTCTCAGAATTGTTCTAAGGCTGATGGAACCATAGGAAGGGGATAACGATTCTTTATGGTCACTTGGTTTAATTCTCTATAGTCAAAATACAGTATGGTCATAGTCTACCACCTTTTTTCTCAACAAAAAAGAATGCTGCTGATGTGGGCAATGTGGAGGGTCAAATGTATCACTGTTTAAGTGCTTCCTCAATGTATATTTCCATGGCTTGTTCTTCAGGGGATGTTAGTGGGTAGATGTAGTTTCGTGGTGGTGTGGCACCGGCCATAAGTTCTATGGTGCAGTCATAATGGCGATAAGGACATAAGCCGCTGGCCTTGACTTTACTAGACACATCCTGAAATTCTTGTAACAGGCAGGAATCTCCACCTGTGCTGATGTTTATGGGCTCTCTGTGGAGGTAGATATGGCCAGAAGCTGGGCGGTTCTGTTACATTTGGCATGATAGTGGGGGGACCAGCAAATGATTTCCTTCACTGGGTTGTGAATATGCATCCAGGGGAAGCCTTGGATGATGGGGAACTTGGTGGTTGTGGTGATGAAAAGTGAAAGGTGTTCCTGGTGTGAGACAATGACTTGTAGATTTTAATGGGTTTAATGCGATGCATGTTGGAGCCCCCCTCCAATTGGTATACCATGTTCAATGCCGGGTCCAATTTCATCCACTTATGGCAGCTAGAGTTCTGAACTCTGAAATCAGGGCATACTCAACAACTTCAGGTTGCCCTGTTTGATGTCTAGAAGCTTCTCCTCGATTTCCTTTCCTACAGGGGAGTGATCAAACACACATTGAAAGCGCTCTATATCTAGCATTCATATGACAAAACGGATTTTCCATCTTGAGACCAAATTGCTGTAGCCCAAGTAAGTGCTTTGTCTATGAGGAGGTTTATGAAATGAGCAATTTTATGCTGCTCAGAGACTCCCTCTTGTTTGGAGAAATACATGGAGCGTTGTAAAAAGAAAACCTTACATAGGGCTGGATTTCTGGCATATTTCTCTGGGCATGAGAAGAATTTGAGGGCTTGACAACAGATGCCGCCTGTGGACTTGGCTGCCATGGTAGCTTATTACTTAGCTGCGTGATCCTAGCATCAAGCTTGAGCAATGGTTGTTGACGTTCTTCCACTAGCTGGCAAAGTTTAATGTCATACAGTGGAGGTGGATACAAGTGCAAAGTGTGTTTATTTACACAGGGCAGGTAACAACACAAAATCCAAAATTAAAATACCACATAAAAGGCTTGTAAGCGTCAAGTGATCAGCAATCAGAATTAACAAGGCAAACCAGGATCTCAGAATCCTATACTGTATATACAATTGCATAAGTAACATCCCCCAACCTCAAATGAGCAAATAAACTTGTCCCTTAGTTTATGTAATTACATTTTATTGGCTACCCCCTGAGAAACAGGATTAATGAATCAGAATCACACATTTTTTTTTTCTTTTTCAGTTTCCAGCTTGCTAAACTCTTAGCTTAGGGATATCAAGGTGAGAGGTGATAAAATACAACAAGTTTACTACAGGAGGAGGAGATTAACCATAAATTTAGTTTAAGTAAGATACAATGTTATTTCCCCCCTCTTACTAGCATCTTATTTTAATCATTTTCACAGTGAGAAAGGGCAATGTTATTAAAATATCATGATAGGTTGAAAATAGACTGTGCCTTAAAAGATTAAAATAACAAATTTCCATCCAGTACATGAGCATGTCACACTTATCAGTGTAATAGTACAGGTCCTGTGGTGACTTATATTTCATCATCCCCCTGAAATTAATTCCTGGCTATGCTTGCCCCATGGATCCTTAACATCTTTTTTGAAATACCAGCAGCTAGTCTTACTAAATTACACCTATTGTTAGTCATAGGTAATGCATTTTCCCTTTTTGTTCTGCGCCTGTAATTTCACTCCCTATTCTTGGTTGATCATGAAATGTAGGCCTACCCTTTGTCACAGCTAGCTAACTGCTAACTAGCTACTGACTATCAATGTTGGCTACTACTATCAGTTTACTTTAAGTTATAGCTGGTAAGAGGTTTATTAGCAACAATCTTGAAAAGTAGCCACTAGTTTCCAGAACAAATTGTTACAAAAATATGTTCAGATGTTTATATTAATACTGTCAGTTATGCAGACAGATGTGGTTTTCATTGATAAATACCTGTAGTGATATTGAGGTTAATACAGTTTAATTAGATAATGTGTTTGCAGATCAGACTGATCTGCGGTGGAATTTACCATTAAAAATATGTGTTATTTTTCTGCATTCTGAGGCTTTCACTTGGAGGGCTTTTCTTTTTCATGCTCTTACCCGTTCTGCGCCACATGGCTGCTTCTTGTCCATTCTTCTGTGCATCTGCATTACTCACTGTTTCATGTTGCTTTATTTAGAAAATCCATATGGAGCAGACCAATAGATGTATTATTCAATCATATTTTGACTATATAGACAAAATCTAACTTAAGGATTTGCCAGCCACTTGGCTGCATCACAGACAAACACAAACAAACAAATGAGTGGAGCAAATAAGGCACAAAATGTGCCGGATCACAGGGATTTCTCCTAAAACTCCCGATGGCCTATCTGGGCCTGCTGGTACCTATGTACCTCAGTAGAGAGGTACTTTATTAGAACGCTGCACTCTACACAGCACTGTCCACAACAAGACATTATAGTTTTGTTTTAAGTTTAAGGGTTTTTTTTTCAAGCAGCTCTGGATTACCGCATTACTACTGTACATCTCTAAGCAACTATTAAAGCAGAATACAAAATACAAACAGCAATACATCTACTGTATAAGCACCTGGTAAAACAAAATTTTAAAAGTTACGATTTTACATTCAGGACCATTAAACCTTAACAGGTCATAAACACTCCTTACTATTCATGATCATTTTACTACAGTTATTGTTGTTAACTGCATAGCAGCTAAAATATGATGCTCTTAACCCATTTACTGTATCTATCAAAAATGGTTAAATGAGGATTCCCTAATGCTTAAGTCACAGTTTAATTTATGTCCATATATCTGTCCATTTGTAGCATCAGTGTGTTCTGATGGACTGCACCTACAGTTCGGTTAATAATGACAATTAGATGTTGAAAAAGCTTTCCAAAGCATATGGCAGAAAATGCAAGGTCTACACCTCAGAATCACGTGAAAAGGGTGATACTCTAAGTACTCAGTCCACAATGGATATGTGAAGACAAGTATCAGACATGACTGTCTTGTTAATATACAGTTTAATTAACTTTCCATTAGCTTACCATTGGCTGCTATTATCTCCCCTTATCAATGATGTACAAGATTGTTTCTAAAATTGTTAATGAATATTGAATAATGTTTAGGTCCCACATTAGCTGGAGTTTCAAGGAAGGACTATTTCCTTGTTTTCATAAGGCATGTGGTTTCACACTGGACATGAGTGTGGGTTACTCTGAAGTGATTACCAAGTTGTCTTTAAAAAAAAAAACTGCAAGCATTCATAAAACAGGTTGAGCTTATAGTCATTGGAGAAAAGTGTCATAATCTTAAAGACCCTCAATAAGAAATGTTCTTAGCTGAATTTGGCAAAAAAGAATTTTGCAAAAAAATCAAAAGGGTTGTACAATAGTTTGAATAACATCAGGTAAAGAGTTTCCTAATGACCATGTGCAGTAAAGTGTGCTTTTAATATTGCAGAAACATACAGGAATTTTTTAATGGCTTACATATAGCAAAAGATTTTTAAAAAAATTTATTAAAGATGAATCATACAATTTTTCATGGAATTTACCACAATGTATTGTGCTTTGCGGTTGACACGGATGAAAGACCCCAGCCTGATTACAGCACCATTAGAGCTTCTTTGGATTACCATGTGGTGAATTTGAGGATAACTGTATCATGTGGGTTTGGTATATAACATCCGACACCTGAAACAAGTATAGTTAGATTATTATATGTTTATATATAACATATATACATTTTGTATTTGCCAGTAAAGAATCTCAAGGATATGTTATGATACTGAATCAGTACTGACCCACATCAGGCCTTATTATGGTGCCATTCTGCAGTTTGACAAGAAGCTCCCAGTATGTATGTTCAGCATTGTTCCCTGCCACTCCGTTCACACTGACAAGATATGGTCCGTAGTCTTCAGTCTCTTCAGTGGTGAATCTAAGCAGAAATTCAATACTGAATTCAAGTAAGGCAAATAAACTTTATTTATCCCCAAGCAATTGGTTGCTGGGAATACTGACCATCAAAACAGCAGGAAGACATAAACAAGCTTTAGCACTACTACTACCACTACTTGTAGCATAATGTTATTTATTACAATACAATTTGCTCTGACAGGAATTATAACACGATACAATACATGATTAGATGATAAATCAATGCACAATATCCAATTTATAACATCAACAAAGAATAGACCTGTATCTCTGATATCTGATATGTCTGAACTCAATTGTATTATAGTTAATAATTAATAATTATTGATTAAATATTTAACTAGGTGGCCTACATCAGGATTTTTTTTTTGGTTGCAACCGCACAGACACACCCACCCTATGCAGATATAATTGTTCAACCCTGTTATATATAACTTACTTAAAATCAGTATTTGCTTTTTGCATCTTCTTCATAGCACCAAGTAAGACGCCTCTGTATGCAATCTCAGTGCTCAAGGTCAAATTCTTCTGGTTGGTGAGTGAGTTGTATATAAGTAATGAAATAGGATAGGGTTTCTGGATCTCTGCAAGCAGGAAGATGAAAAATCACACACTTTATATTTGACTTTATGCCGCTTCAAGACAACAAGGAATTTATAAATAATTAATAAATCCAAAATACAACAGCAAAAGCAAAAACATAACAGCGAATCAGAAAATGCAACGGCAAACCCAAAAATACCACAAACAGAAACAGAAACACAACAGCCGATCATAAACACAACAAAACAAAAAACATCAATATTAATTTGACAATTTTTTACAATATTAATTTGACAATATTCATTTGAAAATTCCATATTGAGCTAATGCTGATGTATTTTCCTATTTTGTGCTTTTGGTTTTGCTGTTGAGTATGTCTACGTGTTCAAGTTGTTCCAATCCAATGCATGATACATGCTAAAATCTGAATATATTTATACAGATTAATCAGTTGCATGTAAGCTTCCATACACAAGACATTTTGTCATCAAAGATGCGCGCATTCTCACCTGAAGTAAAGACCAATGGAGCCAGAAGGTATGTGACCATAAACACAGACAGAAGAACTGCAACTTTGAAGGCCATCTTGCTTCTTCTTTGCCCTGAAGCTGTGCGTGTGTGTGTGTGTGTGTGTGCGTGTGTGTGTGTGCTCTTGTCTGACGGTATTATATGCTACACTTTTATATACCACCGCATAATCCTGCCCACTTTTTGTGCTTATCAGGACCAAACCAGATTAATAAAACATATTTAAAGCCTTGTTCCATGTTCTGGTGCGGATATATTTTATTAGTGCTCAGATAGCCATTACAAAATACAGATTAATCTATGTGATTTGATCTTGACTTGGTTGCGTTTGTTTTCATTAAAAAACAAAATTGCTCAAAATTAACGCTTATCTCAGTTAAGGCATTTCACTGCAGTATCTTATTCATTAGTAACCTTGATAACCTACTTTACCAAGCTGATTGAATACATGCTTTGTTCTTTCAGAACACAGTGTTTTATCAAGTGCACATTAGAGATGGGTGGGAACAGAACAATGCCTTTCCTTACAACAGCCATTGTAAGGCTACCAGCTGTGTAGTTGTGCTGGTCAAATATTTACATTTCACATGAAACCTGCAAAGTAAGTAAGTAATGTTCTATGTCACCCCTCCTGACAACCAGGACCAGTGAAAATGACCTTGAGTGAGTATGTGTGTGTGTGTGTGTGTGTGTGTGTGTGTGTGTGTGTGTGTGTGCGTGTGTGCGCATGAATGAATGCCAAAGCCAAGTCAAGGAGTGACTGAATGATGTTTTTGATATAAAGACAATTGTCATACAGCTATTGTTTCTCTTTCTTATGCTCATCTCGTATACATACTTCTCTTTCTTTTTCTTGCTCAGTCAGGTAGCAGGAGTACACGTACAGCTTGACAGAGAGAGAGAGAGAGAGAGAGAGAGAGAGAGAGAGAGAGAGAGAGAGAGAGATTATTAGGTATTACCCTACAGTGGTTTCAAAATAGGGACTCTGTCATAGCAGGTCTAGCTATGAAACCATAACTAAAAGGGAGAGCTAGAAGGTAATACAAGGATGAGGGAATCCCATCACAAGGAAAACCAGTTACAGATTTCCAGTCTGCTGTCTGTTAACTACAACGAGCATGATCAATAAGGACTTTTGGGCTAATTAAGTTGATTTAAAAAAAAAAAAAAAAAAGGTTAACAAGATTGGACAGTCTATTCACTGATGACTGTGTGAAATTTGTATGCTACTCTGGTGTGTGGCATCCTGATACACAGCTACCTACAGTAAGAACAAAGACATGGATATCTGCACTTGATTTAAAACACTGAAAGCAGGCCCTCATTGAGAAGATGCAGGTAAGAGAGAAGAGAGCAATGGCTGTCAACAGCACAATAGTCACTATTGCTAGTACTAGTAGCACTAGAATAGCTCAAGCACCAGATGACCTTGGTGGTGAGATGCCTAACCAAGTGATATTAAAAAAAAAATAAAAAATTCACCTTGCCTTTTCTTGGGCAAAAAATTAATAAATAAAATATCATTGTATTCAAGCAGAGGCGGGCTAAAAGTTTTACTGTGTAAGAATAAAAGATATTCCATTAAGGAGATTTCTTGTAATGGAAAACTGTCACCTCCTTTTCTTTTAATCAAGGTAAGCTACTCAAATGAGCCTGAGACTTTGCCTAGAGTCTTGTGAATTGGATTTGTAAATTAGTTGGTGCGATGTATATTTCTTCAGGCTCATCTGCGTTTACGCCTTGCCTTTAACAACTGAAATGAAGGAGTTTGACTAAGGTAGTTTGCAGAGTTAATATAGTATTGGCTAGTAAATTGTCAGTATAGACTAGTTAATTGCTGATAGTCATTAACTAGTCATTTAAACTCATTGGGGTGGTTGATCAATTGGGATGTGCAAGGCATGACCATATAAAATATTAAAAGATTAATATAAAACATGTATATTTAGTAGAACTATTTTCTACAAATCCCATTCTTTTCTTTATTAACATTGTCTGTTGGGCTTATAGGCCTAAATAACTGAAATCTGTATTACATTCAGTTCAGTTCAGTTTTATTTGTATAGCGCTTTTAATAATGAACATTGTCGCAAAGCAGCTTTACAGAAATAAATGGATTAACAAAATGTATATTATAAATACTTGAATTTATC
>CM074958.1:6143360-6154014 GCA_037577455.1 Pangasius macronema | reverse complement strand
AACACCAAAGCAGCTGAAACTGATTAACAACCCCCTCTGCTACTTAACTGACCAGATCAATATCCCAGGAGTTTAATGGACTTGATGCTATACTCTGATTAAAAAGTGTTCCTTTAATTTTTTGAGCAGTGTATATACAAGGTATACACTAAAACCATTATTTGAAAAATTTGTTGTTTTTTTTTTAATATAATGAATTGCAGTCTGTTCATTTGTTTTGTACGTGATATACAGTATGTTCAATCTGTTTGTGCATCCTGAATGTACCTTTCAGATAAATTCCTATACATGAACACATTTAAGAGTCATTACACCCCTGTTGTGTAACTAAAAGTATCCAGAAGAGTGAAGCAGACTTCTATCTAGCACCACCATAATCACAGCACTGGGACTAAAGCAGGATGCTCAGCCAGTATGTTTAGATAACCAATGACTTCCAATTGGTTTTAATAGGCTTGATCTGCTATGAAAGTCTTTCATATTTAGCAAGGACGTTATGCTAATCAGACTCTGAAGACTGCGTGTTTATACAGATCCCAGAGGGACTAGCGTCGACTGAGCAAGTTTGCTATCATTACAGATGAAAAGAAAAGTGGGATAGTTATTGTTAAGTTGTAAGTTATTTTTACATTCACCCTCTGCACTTAATTTGCCCATCTTGTGCTCATATTTTCTTTAATTGCTAATGGAGAGAAATCGTTTGATTTGATATCATATCAGTGTTCCTAAATAGCCTGCAGTTCAGTTCATTCTCCTAGTCCCACTATCACTGATTCACTTTACATGTTCGTGGTTATAATGTATAATGTATTTTGTATATTGTATTGTAATGTCATATTTGTGTGTGTGTGTGTGTGTGTGTGTGTGTGTGTGTGTGTGTGTGAGAGAGAGAGAGAGTGCGTGTGTGTGTGTGTGTGTGAATGTGTGTGCGCTTTGTATCAGCAATTTGCCTGAGCCTTTTTTTTGTAGAACGTTTATAGAAATCTTCTTTAATATGACCTATAGCTTATATTTTAGTATTGGAATACAGACTCATAAATTACATGCATTTACATGCTTGTAGGTTTTACTGATGACGAGTGTGTATGCACTGACCCACACTACCTTTCTTATATTATGATCTTTTCTTTTCTCATGATCTCATAGGGACAACAAAGTATAAGTGTTTCTGAATTTACATTATTAAATGTTTCAATTTGGTAGTCAGGTTAAAAAAAGAAGAAAGTGATTTATGTACATTAAAGAAACTGGGTCAAGCCCTTATAGGTCCAGGTTAAAAAGATAAATCTTTCCTAGTATTATATACCTTTTTCCACCCATCCTGTACCACTTATCCTACACAGGGTCATGGGGAAGTGTGGAGCCTATCCCAGGGAACTTGGGGCACAAGGCAGGGGATACCCTCGATGGTGTCCCACACACTCATACTCACACACACCCATTCATGCAGTACAGACAATTTGGAAATGCCCATCAGCCTACAACACGTCTTTGTATTGTGGGAGGAAACCCCCGAAGCACAGGGAGAACATGCAGACTCTGCACACAGGGCAGAGGTGGGAACCACCAGCCTCGGATGAGCAGGACAACAGTGCTAACCACTAAGCCACTAAGCCACCATGCCCCATTAGGTCACGTTTTATAATGATTCATTGTAAGTCAAACAAAAGAGGGTTAATGCCCTGAGCAGTCGTAAATTCTTTGTGAAGGAATAAATGCTTTTCTTTGGTTAGTTGCTGGTGTACAGAAGGGCATCAAAAGTGCACAGGGTCAGTGAGGGTCAGTAACTGCAATGTAAATATCATTGAAAGCAAATGGAACACAAATACACAGGGAAGTACGTCTGAAAGACAGACCTGAGCTCTGCTGAGCCTGGCACTCCTTCACTGCCAGAGAGTGATCTGCTCCTCACAGCTAGTCTGAAAAGGCTTCACGTTAGATTCAGCTTCGAATTTTTCCATGCAGTCTATAAACGGACCACCTCTTATAACATGGGCTCCTGCAAAGATGAGGAACAAGTGAAGATTTCTTTGGCTGGGATAATGACGGCCTTGTGCCGGACTAGGAGGGGCTGATGGCACAGGAGGGCTGGGAGGGTAAATGAGGGATAGAATGTGGGAGAGAGAGAGAGAGAGAGAGAGAGAGAGAGAGAGAGAGAGAGTGTAGTGAATAGAACTCAAAACTGAGTTGAAGTGTTTGCAAGGCTGATTTTGAAAATACAGAGCAACACACCTCTTCCATTTGGATTTTCTCTTCAGGGTACACTTTTTATGAGCTGCCTGAAGCGTACAGGTATGTATGCATATATATATACATATACATGGCTCCATTGACTTTCCAACCACACAATGCTGCTGTGCTAAAACAGTTATAGCTTAATATTGAAAAAATTGTGCTTAACACTCAGGAGGTGTGGCTCAAAGTGTAAATGTAAAATTGTACATTAGAATTCATGCAGATGATTATATTTGAATTCATTATTATTTCTTCATTTAATTTTGATCAATCAATCCTAGACATATGTCTTTTTAGGTCTTGGCTAATTGGCTACATTTTTGATCATTTAATAATTGCATGAATACAACTTTTGCTCAGATTATCTTTTCTAAGATGTAAGGTGGTGGGTCAGTTAATGCTACTGATCAAATCAGTTCAAATCCCTCACTACCATTTAGCAAGACTCTTAACCTTTATCTGCTGAACTCGGTTGTAGTTCACTGTCTGTGAAATGACTAAAATGTACATTTAAACGATGACAAGGTATGTACCTTGCAGTGTTGGCCCAGTGCAGTACTAAATGCAGGAGAGCCCTGAAACTGAATGCATTATACTATCATTGATATTGCCAGATTAAGATGGTTTGGACATGTTCAGAGGAGGGAGAGTGAGTATATTGGTAGGAGAATGTTGGACATGGANGCAGAAGATAGGGATAGGTGGAGAGTGATGATTGGCTGTGGCGACCCCTGAAGGGAAAAGCCAAAAGAAGAAGAAGATACTATCATTGATATTAATGTAGTTAAGCAGTTCTGGTATTTGCAGAACATGTTGTCACTGTATCATATAACACAGGGTTGTTGTTATCTTGCAGTGTGCTCTGCTACTCAGCACGTATTTTCTTGTCTGAATTAAACATTTAGCAGTAATAACTGTTCCTTAGTTTGATGCCATCCCACAATTCTTGGCATCTGCAGCTTCACTAAACAGGCCTTGTTTATTCTGAGCTGCTGAAATAATGAAAAGCCTGTGCTGACATGCAGAGAAAAAAGTGGCTTGCTTAGGTAGTACCTGTTTAATGTTGCATTAGGTCCTCTTGATTCCTCTCACATTCAAAACAGAGCAGACCACTAAGAGAGACGAGAGGCCTTTCCATGATCAGGTGCTCTTTTGAGGCTGTGGAAAAATCCTACTCTGATTTATATCACAAAATTTGAGCCCGATCCCTTTTCTATTCTTGTTTTGTCTCTATTCTCAAGCATATATTGTACTTGGTGAACCCTTTAAAATGTTGAGCTAATTATGCAAAGAACTGCTAAAGTGTGTATGTAATTTTCCTCATTTTATCAAACTATGAGTAAATAAATGAACATGGCTTTTCGCAGTGCAGCAGCATGGTCTAGCAGCTAGCATCGCCTCATCACAGTTCAATGGTCCCCCGCTCAATCTTCCAACTCGGGTTAATGTCTCTTTGCAGTTACTCAGGTTCTCTCCGTGTCCACATAGGTTTCCTCTGGGTTCTCTTGTTTCCTTTCCAAAAACATGCTAGCTGGATTGGCTACTCTAAAATTGCCATGGTGTGATTAAATGTGTGAATATCTGGGTGTATGAGATGCCCTGTAATGGACTGCTGTCCCACCCAGGGTGTATTCCCGCCTTGCGCACAGGTTCCCTTAGTTATGTAAAGTGGTTATTGTTTTGTTTAGTATTTAGTAGTTTCCACAGAGTGCTTGTCTTTCCTGGTTATTCCCTCAGACCTGCTCATTTCAAGAACTTCAGTCTTGTCTTCAGTTGCTCAACTGGATTCAGGAATTGTGATTGATTTGTCCAGTTTGAACCAATGCAACCAGGCTGTTTTATGTTCAGGCTGTTTTATCTACAGTAAACGTAACCTGGTGGTTTTGTTCTTGAGCTCTTGTGCTATCTTAGAGTGCACCCTTTGAGACCATGCTGGTGTTTTCTCCTCTTTATGGGTTATCACTGACACATCCCTACAAGCATTCTTGATCTGTTCACCAGTTCTTTTCTTGGCCATACACTACTATAACCTTCTGTTGCTTGCCATTCCTATGTTCACGCCCACCTTCTTGTCATATTGTAGGCCATATCTGTGATTCATTCAGATTTTTCAGCTTTATGATGTGTCACTGAGTTATCTGGCCCTCATATTAGTAAGTTGCAAATGTCACATCTTAACGAGCCTTTTATTAAGATGTCCTTCGCTTTTCTACTTTGAGTATGAGCTAATGATGCTGTTAGGGAAAACTGAAGGTCATTAAAATATCTGAGGAGTGCCCTGAATTTATACAGTGAGACTGTATAAATGATGTTGTACACAATAAATTAAATTAATGCAATCACGATGTGAATACACTTTAAATTAAACCTGTCATTCTGTTCATTAGTCATCGTTTCAGCTTCAAACCTAATGTACTGAAACCAAAACAAACAGACAGACAGACAGATAAACAAAAAGTCCATCAATGGCATATGGACTGCTCTCTATACATATATACTTCCAAAAAAAAAAAGAAGTGTGTATTTTCTGCTAAGTTTATTTTAATCATTTTAATCCACTCAGGTTTAATTTAGTTTAATCAGGAATGCATCTTGTATGAATCAAGTAGATTCAACGATTCTTTTTTGAGTGTTTTAACCTTTAAACACCAAATAATTTTCAACACATGAATAATTAAGTTATTAAAACTGAAACATCATACACGAAATATTCAACTGTACGGTGCTAGTGAATGTAACTACAGTGACAACTCTTCTAGATCAGAAAAATGTGTGTGTGTGTGTGTGTGTGTGTGTGTGTGTGTGTGTGTGTGTGTGTGTGTGCACGTGTGTTTAATGTCAGCTCTTAAAGACCAGTAAATACCACCAGAAATGCAGATCCTGGAAATAAATAGACATTTTGCAATAGTACAATATTGGTTGTATATTACTTCTAGACTTCTGTCAAATTGCAATTTCTGCAATGCAGAAAGAAAAGTATGACTCTAACTTCTGAGCTGCACATTAATTCCCTATAATATACCATCAGATCTCATTCTTCTTAAAACAAAGTTACTTATCATTGTGTGATGCAACTTGAATGGCAAATATAGTCAGAGAAGTGGTGCGCTTTAAGAAAGGGTTTTTTAAAGCGCGTGTTCCACCAGGAAGGAGGTGAATGATGAGATTTCCATTAGCTAAAGACATTTCTAAAGCTGCTTCCTCTAACTTGCTTCCATGTCCTCATCCTTCTCCTCAGCACTTCCTCACATTTCTGCATCCAGAGCATGGCTTGGCTCTTCACTCTCCCTAACTCTTTGGACTGGGCCTCATGGATTTGTGGCTCCGCTATTATGTGTTCTCTACTAAATGATGTCAGTAGTGGCATTTGCTGACGAGACTGGGTGACTTGAGGATACTTGACTTGCTCATTGTGGCTTAATTCCCGCAGCGTAGTGGTGAAAAGGTGAGTTCTGACGTTGTTCTTTCTTTGAAGGGGTCTCTGCTGTTTGCCCCTCTCCTCTGGCACTTTGTGCCTCAATCAAAATTCCTGGCTTTGGACTTCCCTTTTGTCTGCATTTTTCCAATGGATTAGATAAGTCTCTGGGAGTTTTGGCACTGAATTAAGAGCCTCAGTCTGGCAATGAGAATAGAAGCACCACTTGGCACAGCTCAGAAAGTCTGTATGACACTTTTCTTCCAACCAAGACTTTCTTGACATTTTGACAAATCCTGAAGAAACTCAAGAAATTTGGGGACTGGACCAAAACAGGATGCATATGCTCTACATGTGAAAAAAGGGATTTTGAGAGCATTCACTGACTATAGAATTTCTATTCAGAGGAGATTGCGCTTGTAATGTAATTATTTGTGTGTGCACTGTTCTGTACTGTGTAATTGTGGCACTGGTCTCCCTGAAAAATTATATAAAGAAGAACCAGTTGTGAAATGTCTGCTTACATTTATTTAGCCATTTTACATACACAAATTAGCTTTAAATTATCCTTGATACAATCTTCTGAAAAGGCACATTGTGCTCTATATTGGATGTAGTGTGAAGTAGAGAACCACCCAGCACTTACTGCATACACAGAGCATCCTTATGTGTTGTGATGCCTAAAGAGACATGCCTGTAGATAGAAAGACAAAAAGACAGACAGAGAGCTAGCTAGCACATACACAATAATGAAAAGGTGAATAAATAGTGGAATATAAAGAAGTAAAAAAAAAAAAAACCACAATAGGGCATGCTGGAAATTAATCAATGACAGAGTGGTGCGACACCCCAAATTTGATTATCTTATGACTGCACAAAATGTTATATTCATCTTATACCACATCGATTTGCCAACATTTTAATTTTTATCCATTTATAGTTACATTTAATGTGGGTTGCCTGCAAAGCCCTCTGTCCTGAAGACTTTCTTGCGGTGGAAAACGTAATGGCTAACTTAACTCAGACTGTTAAATATGCTGATAATGGGGACTCCTTTCAAAATGTTATATAAATGTCTTTTGACAGAAATCGTCACCATATCAAAGAATACACACATTTTTAATCTGTTTATTTGGAGCATTTGCTGTACAAGGTGACCTGCCTTGCAGGCTGCTCAACTGTCAGAGCTGCTGTTGTAGATGGAAATAAAAAAAAAACAACAACTACTAAACAATAATTGTAAGAATACAATTATTCATATTATTATGCCATTGTATTTTCCATATGTACTTTTAGTAGCTTTGCAGGAAAATACAGAACTGATTTAGCTCACAGATCCAGCCAGTCCTTGAGCAGTTCTGGGATTTTACTGCAAAAGGCTGTGTGTGTGAGTGTGTGTATGCTAGAGTGTGTGCAGTATCCACGTCACTGCCAGTGGTGGAGGAGGGCCAGGCCCCTTTCCCCTCTTCAGGGATTAAACGCATTGAAAAGAACCCTTTGTGCCGGTGGAGCTGGAATGCCTGTTGAGCCTAGTGTCTTTGGGAACAAATAGCCAAAGTCAACGGAACATTTGCGCAAGAGCCCACTCAAATACGGCACTCCCAGAATGCCCCACTGCCCCATACCCCTAATTAAGGGAACAAGGGAAAGACTGACTCCTCAGGAACTTCCAATAGCTGAATCCCAGCCAGGGGTGTATTAGTCAGGCTTTTCCTTTACGCATCATTTATGCTAACGCAAAAGCCAGGACTATCAGAATGTGTGAAAAATCACTACACTGGACATACAGGTCTCACACTATAGGCCAATAGGTTTTGGTGCTTTCTTTTGTGTTGATATCACATGTGGTAATTCTCCTCTTTATTTGCAAAGTGGTTTTGTCAAGATAGTTCATCTCTCTGTGGTTTGAAGAAGCCCATACCAATCAGTGGTGCTGAAAGTGAATTTTTACCCTTCCTTAAGCTGCTAAATGTTTTTAGCTGATCTACTTTACACCACTGGTGACGAGCGTTCTCCTTTTTGTGGATGTGACAAAGCTATCTGAAGCCACACCTTTGAGAAAACCCCCTCAGAAATGACATGTGTCCATTGTTTTAGTTCAGAAAGGTTCGCCCCCCGTCTGGCTTCACAGGAAACAGCCTCCTCGTCCGTGTACTACCGGACATCTACATATAGATACACCAGTCTCCTGTTTTCCCGTTCTTGTTATTTTTTACTTTTTCTTTTCTCCTGACCACACGTTTGCATATTATGTTGTTGTACAGGAAACATGTTGTTGCTTCCTCCATTGTTCTGTTCCTACTGTGACTCTGTAGTTATGAAGCATACTGGAATCTCACTGGAGACTTGATATGAAGTTAGCGAATCTATCTGTGTATTGTTGTAGGCAAGATTAAGGATAGGCAGATATGGTTTAGACAGCTGTTTGTTGAGAATACATGTTAAATACTGGAATGAAATCAGAAAAACCTTGGGTTTCACATTAATAATTGGGTCTGATCTGTGAAACTGAATACAAATTTTCTGCTAAAAAAATAGATACACTAATAAATAATGGTATATTAGCATTTCAGACTATTAACCATCTCACTTGCAATCAAGAGTGTTGCACATGAGTAGGAATCATTGCCTTATCCAGCCATAAGAGAATTAAATCTTTGCATAAGAAGGATATAAGTTTATCCTTTTTCCTACTCACTTTTGCATTTATTTTCTGAAACTCTCTGCATTCTTTCTACCCGGTTTGTGGTCTTCTTTTGTTCCCAGTGTCCCATCTTAGAAGCTCATATATTTGACTGGCATTTAAATGAACATGCATATAGGACTGCATATATGTGTCTGAGGTCTGCACAATCCACAGGCAACTTCCTCCTTCTTCCTCTTGGCATGAAGCTCTCTCTTTAGAAACCCAATAAACATCTGTGAGGGCAGAATACCAGAGATTCCTTTAAGCATTATAAAACAGCATCAGGTCTTCTTAGAAGCCTAATAATATTTTATTGTCTGACTTAAAAGCAGTGAAGCAGGAAAAAAAACATAAAACTGCACATACTGTGCAAAAAGATCTCATGTCATGGTTTTAGAAATATGTAAGCTCAGGGTTTATATGGGTTTTTGCATGTCATCCAAAATGTATTACATAACTTGAATGCAACTCCGGCCTTCACATTTCTTCACTAGACACAGTCACTGACGTACCCATTTTCCCCTTCAGCAGTTCTGTCACAGTTGTGGTATAAAACAGAGAATGCACTTAACTGCCCACAACTTTCCCTGGGTACCAGTGTGGTTATAATCATACACTCACAGAAATGACAAGCATGTCTCTTCTGCCCCTCAATATCCTGGCTACACGTGGTGCACTGCATAATTCAGATTCCTCCCCCTGAGCCAATCTTCTGAAGCTTGTCATATCCAAATGAGAAACAAAGGCCTTAGGCAACGTTTTTTTCCCCCCTCCCTATATATCGGGTTTGCAGCATGGGCTGTGCAGTAGTGCTCCTGTTTTTTTTAAACCGGTAAACTTGATTTTGTGATGTTTTCCATTTCGATCCACATTTGTATGTCATGCCATTTAGCTGTATTATTATGATTACCAATTTATTACATTATCTGTAATTAACCACCAGTAAAAATGAGCCAGAGAAGGAATATTTGTGCTCTGTGCTCACCACCAGGTGGAGGTCTTGGATTAGAGAGCTGCAAAAGAACGACAGAACAAAATCCTCTCTAACGCTCCTCGTCTGCTCTCTGATTCTTTAAGCCCAGCTGAATTTCCACTGATGGTTAATCAGCAGGCTATTATGAGACTACTGCAACAACAATCTTTTCAACACATCTCTTCTATATATTTCCATTCCCTGAGCTCTCCTGTTTTTTTTTTTTTGTTGTTGCTCACCATTTCATGAGCAGGCAGTGTACCATCTCGAAGGGAAAATTCCATTAACCAGGCAGCAGGAATACACTCAATCACTGTAAGACTCTCTAATGCTCTCAGCATGGTTTAAACCACTGCTGGCTATTATGAGGCAGGGGATCAAGTGGTAATACATCCAAATTCCTAGCAGTGCTGTCACTTCTTTCCTCCAGAAGAGTCCCTGCTCTCCTTTCAGTCCATGTGGCTACTGCTCAGAACAGCTGGCTCCTGTAAATCCCCATTCCAAACCGTAATTTAGTTCAGCTGATTAATTATCAGCCTAGAGGAGCTGAGTCAGGTGTGTCAGACGATTGCATGGGGTCTGAAGAACTGGGGCTGAGGATCACAGCTGGGAAAAGAACATTATTCCATATTAAGATGTACTGAAACAATAATTGCAGGAAACAACAACAATAACATTTCACAATAATTAATTGTTTATGGTGATATTATTAACATATTGTACTAAAATGTGCAATCTGTCCCGATATCCATTGGGTAGGGTAGGGAAGACATTCAGGAATCAGTGTCATCATGTATCATCATCACTTTTCATGCTTCACAAACTTTAAATTTGGCCAAAATAAGAAACATTATGCTGTTCTTATGCTTTTTTTTCTGAATGAGAGAATTCAAATACTGCCTTACATGGCCTTGTCCCATGTAGAATGGAGTAATGCCTCTATTTTGAAGTCCCTATAATAACAATATTGTACATGTTAAATACTTTAATATATTGTATAACTGTTTATCAGCATATAGCCATTAAGTGCCAAGCTGTACATTCAGAAAATTCTATAAATTATAGCGTATGCATCTATATTATAGACTATATCATAAAGTCAATTCTAACTGGTCAGAAAGTGTTGATTAATTTTCTACTACACTCGCTCCAGAAGCCAAATCACGGGTTTATATTAATGTGCTTGTTTTAATATGTTATTGCTTCTATAATAACAACCTGAACATCAGCGACAATCAAGGGGAAGGTGTACGAGACAGTGGTGAGACCGGCCATGCTGTATGGTTTAGAGTCAGTGTCACTGAGGAAGAGGCAGGAGTCAGAGCTAGAGGTAGCAGAGCTGAAG